>VOQJ01047981.1:2418-16253 GCA_015052665.1 Apistogramma diplotaenia | reverse complement strand
TTTTATGAAAAAAGAAAAAAAAAAAATGTGTTGTTTGTTTATATAAAAATTTTTTTTTATTGTTTTTTTTTTTTTTTTTTTTGTGGGGGGGGGGGGGGGGGGTTTACACAGACTATTGTGTAAAACTTGATCAATAGTTCTCCAGGCTTCCCAAAGGTCTTTCAAAGCTATTCTTTGGATATTGGCTGTTTCTTCACTGATTTGTACTCCAGCCTTTGTACCCAACCATTCTCAGAGGAACTATTTTGTTTGTTGAACCACTTAACACTGACCCATGAATCATTCAAACTCAAGGGAACCACTGCTGTGCCCACACATGACAGACAACTTAGCAGTGTTACTATCCGCCGGTCACAAAACCGACAATTTGTTCTCATTTGACTTTAATCTATGAAAAATGCCAAAGACCTCACACGAGACGGGAAAGATCCATCACAGAACCCACATCAGAAATATCAGAAATGGAGGGTCAAAGAGCCAATGGCTAATGAATCCAGACTTGAAGTTTTTGTTTAGCTATGAATGTCCTTGAGAACAATTTCTGAAGACCAGTTAATGAAATGGCACAGTACTGTAGCCCCAGCAAAGCCTATTTAGTAAATATAGAGCCACTGCCTGAACCTGATCTGTAAAACCCACATAAGTGAAGAACTATGGTAAAAAAAAATAAAAGTGCAGAATAAATTAGTAAAACAGTTAAACCGTAACACATTATGTAGCGTACCGCTAATTTGTACTACTCTTCATCCCATAATACTCAAACGTGGAAACCTCCTTTTGCCTTCTCCCTGTCTGAACAATTTAAATAAAGATTTGGAACAGAGGACAACTGAGAAGAGTGGAGACCTCTCCAGGTTGGTCAGCATTAAGACTGACATACCATCCAGGCAAGAAGTATCAAAGTAGTGAGTTAAGCATGGCAGTGGTCACAAGATATCACCATCAGATTCATGTCTTCAGGTTAACTGTCACAGACGAGAAGTGAGGATGGAGAAAAGAGAGGAGAAGAGGAGTGGAGTGAACTGGTCGCTGTCATCTCCTCTTGTCCTTGGACATGAGTACCTGTCACTTCTCCCTTTTCTTTCTCCCCTAACACCATCTGTCGCTCCGTGTCTATGACTCTCTGAAGGTAGACTTCATTGCTGCAAGGCAAGGGCAGCTTGCTGTTCCAAAACAGAAGAAAATGTCCATTTTGAGAGGCAACAAGAGTTGCAATTTCATCCCTACTCGCAGACTTTTATTATAGATGATACTTGGCTCTCTTATTACAGATTAACTGAGAATTAAGTTCAGAGTGGACTGCAGCACAGATGGCCATGACTGTGCAAACTCGATCAAACATAAGGGTCATCGGCGCGTGAAAGGACCGAGTCTGCTGAAGACATAAAGTCAGGTAAGGGGCAAAAGCAGAGAATGGAGCCTTTGCATCGCTCTCATCACCCAAAACAAACAAGGTCAGAAACACCACCTTCCTCTGCAGCTTCCCCTCCCTCTTCCTTTTCTTGCTTCTCCATGTCAGATGTGATAAGAGCGCTTTGTGTTGCGAGAACTGACAAGCATCGACTAGCTGCCGGCAGGTGGCATGTATGGCCAAACATATGCTTTCTCTAAACCCGCCAAATCCACACCTCATCTAAGTGTAAAGGGATTTTTCTCCCCCCCCGCCCCCGATCCTATCCTTACTTCTCCCCCACCCCCTTGCTCGCCTTCAATTCCACAGCTACGGCCTCTCTGCCCGCTAGTGACACCTGTGGACAAAAAGTGACACAGCGCTTAATATTTCATGGGCCGTGCACAGTGGGGCGCGTAATCCAAAGTGAATTCCCTCAGAGCCCTTGCATTTACATGAAATCAAGTCACTCTGCATCAGTCACATCACCTGCACTGCCCTTCGAAAGCCCGCCCTCTCCCCTCCAACTCCCATCTCACACACATACACACACACACAAACACACACCTTCAACAACCAATGAGTGTGTGAGAAAGACCAGCAAGGGGGGTGGGGGCTGCATCATTCATGAGGGTTAAGGCTAACACCATCACAAACAAGCGAGTGTGTGAGTGAGGGAGAAGTTTCTCCGCTTTCTTCCTTCTGTTCTTCCTTCTTTCCGCTCTGTGATACTTAAATGGAAGCTGTCGGATGTGTTTGTGTGACTTTGAGACTGTGCAGTTCGAGAATTTAAGCCAGAGTAAGTGTCCGTGCGTGTGTGTGTGTGTGTGGTTGTGCATGTTTAAACTCCTGTCTAGTCCCCCTTCTTCATGCTGTCAAGCCAGCCGCCGAGACATCTCACTATTCAAACTGCGAATCGGTCCTGACCGCACGGAGAAGCCAATCTGCAGCGTCGCCACACCGGCGTAACCGCTTTCTACTCCCTGCCAGTTCAAATGTTGTCAATTGGCTGACAGTTGAAAAATACATCATTTATTAATCGCTCTAAAAAACCCCAAAGAGAGACCCAGGGTTCAGCATAAATAAAGCACTTAAAAACCGAGCTGCTGCTGAACACATTTGACAGAGCACATTCACTAATGAGTTATGAATTTTGACAAGTCGCCAGATGCCAGCTATCTGTCAGTGAGACGATTCTCACCCCCCAATACCACCCCCACCGAAAAGCTTATTGCCAACAAAGACAAGAGAAAGAAACTAATTATTTTCCTTCACCAGAGGCATCATTTGGGGACAAAAATATTTCTAGACTGCATCTGCCGAGCCATTAAACTGTCTTAAGAGGCAAATGGAAAGAACCCCACCCCACCCCAAGTTTTCCATTGAAAAAAGAGGCTGTACCACATTTCAGAGAATGCATATTCAATAAAAACAGTACCTGTCAAATGCTCCAGGTGAGCGAAGAATGCAGTTTAAAATACACCAAAAGAAAAAGTTGAAAAACTGAATTATTTGCCCGCCTTGTTCTGACACAAAAGCAGTTTGAAAAAGTTGTTCTTGTAAATATTCTGGCAGCTGTCACGCTCTCTGTGTAACATCATGTATTAGCTCATTGTTGTCCTGGGAGCGCTGACTGACAGGCTACAAAACACACTTTAAATGTGTGCAGCTTCATGTAGCTCGCTCACGATTTTCCGTTACCTCCCCCTGCTCATTATTAGGTATAATTCTTTGTAGAAACAAATTATATGAATTACTAGAACGTCTCCATTTGCGTGTCATTTTTCATGCCGCCAGCCACTGCTTTTTTTCGCTCGGAAAAAAGAAAACATGCCATTACTAAATATATTGAAGACCGCTTTAACATATGGCACACAGTTGATTCTGGGCCGCATTTGGTTATTACCATGGGAAGAAAAAGTAATCTTGGATTATCAAGATTTCTGTGATGATCCAACCTTGATTATCAAATTGGCTCATAAGTACATAAGCCCCATACCCCAGCATGGGAAGAACAAGACACAGAAAAACAAGGTGAGTTGAACAAATGGACAGGAGAAAAAAACAGAAGCAAAATGACCTCTCAACCCCTCAGTATGCGCATCCATCTGTATAGGTATGTATGTGCAGAGGGGAGATGCTTTAGTCTGCTCAACCACAGAGTCACCAAAATATCCATACACACTGCTTCTGCACAGATGATGTAGTGCATCTGTTGCAGAAAAATGCAACACAACTAGATGCAAATACCAACGATTATTTCAAGCATTTAAGCCTTTGCAACTACAGACAGAACTGCAAATAATGACTTTTAAACCTACAGTTGAGTTTCCAAAGTATTTAGAGTTCAGGAAGCAAGATAAAAGCCAACTTATGTTAACGACATAGTTGCTCATGTTTTCCCATGCAAAATGTCAAGCGTGACCATGATCTTAAGAACACTTTGGGTGAAGACCCATAACGTGATCACTGTGTGCAAATTTGATTCAAATATGACCAATACTGAAGGAAGAATAGCAATTCTTGTGACTTGTGGACAGACGCTTTGCCAGGATATAAGCTCATCGGTCCTTTGGCCAGAGGAGCTGTTTTTTAAAAAACAAAACATTCATTTATGTGCAGACTTCCTGAAAGTCAAAGTGTCTTTTAGATCTGAAGCGGTTGGGGAGTGTGGACATTTTCTAAAATTTCTAAAATCTATTCCAAGAACTCTCCAGAGAGACGTGTGTGTGTGTGTGTGTGCGCGCGCGCGTCTCCTCCCGCTCTGACTCACGCAGGGATCAGACCTCTTTGCCCCGGACTGCCCCAGCCAAGTGAAACCTGTCCCAGTTGGACCACTCTGTGGGTCATTAATATTTGAAGGAAACTCTCCTTTAAAAGCTCTTTCTGGTGCAGAGGAAGTCATAATCCCCTCTGCACCACAGGAAGGAAAAACATGCTCAAAAAAATAGTTCACCAAAAACTCTCTCAGGTGAGATGTATGAAACAGCTGATAGGTGCATTTTTCTCTCTTTCTTGGGACTTTTAAGCACCTGTGAGGTTCTCACACACACAGCTTCAAGATCCACTGGTCTCTCGTGAATGTGGCACAGAGTACAAGCATAAAATAACTTATTAACAAAAACAAAAAAAAAAAACAGAACATTAAATAAACATTAATATGACAAAGATGCAAATGGGTCTTTTGGTGACGTTACAAAATTATAACTGGTCCTCACTTTCTGAAAAGCCTTCAAATGGCTGTTTAAGACTTGATATTGGGGTTATGGCTGCAATCAAGTTCAATCATCATATAAGTAGTAGTAAAAATGCGTGTTTCTGAGTGTGTGTGTTTGTGTGTACCAGCTATGTTGTTTTCTTTGACGTGGTGAGTGAGAAGGGGCCAGAAGTAGTGAGGCCTTATGGGTAAGTTCTGCTCCTGAAATATCTTCATCAGCTCTAAAGATGGACCTGCAAAAGGAAAAAATATATATGAACAGCTCATTAATAAGTTGATATACAACTGGCAACCTCTCTCAAGCAGTTACTTCCATTTGGTGAATTGTGATAAAACATGAAATTTAAGGCATTAAATGAATATGCTGTGTGTGGCAATAGCAAATAAATATATCTGTAAGTAAAGTAGCTGAAAGGATGAACGGTACCAGTTTTCTTGGCCTCCAGGGCACAGGACAGAGTGAAGCTGAGTGGTGTCATGTGCATATTTGACTCCTGGAGTTCTTTGCAGTACCGGATGATCTTCTCCAGAGACTGTAGTCCAAATGCAGAATACAAATTCATTTACATTCTTATTAATGTTACAAACACACACACACACACACACACATACACACTACATGTGAAAATCAATCTGCTAATGGGCATTGACTCTGTAAAATACTGTGAGCTCCTGTCTTTGAATGAGACCAGGCCCCACGTACCGTGTCCATGTTGACGCAGTGTCGGAGGAAGAAGCTGCCCAGGTTGGAGGACTCATTAAACTGATCAGTCTGCAGTGTGGGGAATGCCTTCAAGATCTGAAAAGCTGTGTCCGCCTGTCCCTGAGTTACGAGGCTCAGACACAGGTTCATGGCATCTGCACGAACAATAACAAACACACAATGTTATTTATGTAACAGCTCCCAATTTCTATTTTTTTAATGCTTTTCCATTCATAAAACTAGAGTGTAGTGCTGTAAAACTGCGTACCTGGAATGAAGCCCCTCTCATGCCTCAAGCGTTCAACCATCTCTGGGACGTACTGGTGTTGTCCAGACTTGGCCAGAGTGAAGATGACCTGCATGATGTCCCTGTCCATCAGACTGCACTCTGCACTCTCTGCTGCCTCCAGAGTCTGAAAGAAAGAAAAGCTCTGTTAAAAAGGACGACAAAATAAGCGTAGTGGTGCAGCCCACCGCAACAGTCCCAGTTTCTCATGTGGCCGCGTCAGAAAATGGATCGCCCACCCCTGATCATATATGGTGTGCAACAAAAAAAAAGTAGAAAGGTGGTCATACACACAACTTCCCTGCTTGTCTGTCTACAAGCATAAGTACGTTCTTGCTAGCTAATTGAACACACACAGACCTTTTTAATGTTGTCCAGATCTCCCTTCTCAGCATATGCATTCAACAGTGCCACGTAGGTTTCAGGACCGGGTTCAATTCCTGCTCCACGCATCACAGTCAAGATGTTCTCAGCGCTTTCCATGTCGCTGGAGTGTAAAAAAAAAAAAGATGACAGCTTGTCGAAATTCAAATTGCTCCAATTACAGCATTTATTATGTGACATTAAATTTCAGCATGTTAAAAAAAAAAAAAACTCAGTGACACTCACCCTGCACGAGCATGCCCTGTCACCAAGGAGCTGAATACGGCTTCGGTGATGGGCAACTCTTTACTCTTCATGAAACCCAATATGGTGCTGAGAAAGAAGACGAGAAAGTTCCAATGAGAAAAACAAGCAACACAAGGTGAAATCTAACAGTAAAGCCATGAGATGGTAAAGTGAGACATCAAGATACAGAAACGTTTGCTGAACTGAATGAGGAGTGAGTTTTGGAGGAGCCAAAGTAGAGAATTTGCTAGCCTGCAATGAACTCCCACAGGCCATGCTGCCACACAGGAGTTTTCACACTGCAGCTCGTAAGGGATCATAACACTGACCATGCAAAGCCTTGAAAACTCTATTTAAAAAATTTAACTCCATGATATAATTCTGTTTTTAAATTGGCTCTGTGATCGCCAAGGAGAAGAAAAAACATACATGTGTGTCATTAGACTTCATTCACCTCAATTGTGATACTGTTAGTTTAATATCTAAAGTTAAATCCAACTGTTTACTCACCTGGCTCCTTCAATATCCCCATTTTGGCAGTAGGCTGCTATGAGTCTCTGGTAGGTAACCTGTGCACAAAACAGGTAAAACAGACAGATTGTCTATATGAAATATTTAGACAGTGGGAATAATGCTGGGTATTCTATTTTAAGATGGATGTAAATAATGACAATAAATAATTAATTACAATATTCTGTGCACACCCACCAAAACCTTTATTGCTATGTGCGTGTCTGTTCCTGTAGTTGATGGGACCAAGCAAACAGAAACCTAACCATGCATTTCTTGTCATAGCTGCACTCTGCAATGCACTACTCACTCTGTTGGGCTGCACATTAGCTGCTTCCATCTTGGCCAGGAAGTCAGTGGGGGAGAACTTGAACTCATTCTGCAGGTAAACCTTCAGCAAGGCATTGTAGTGGCTCGCATCATACTGTGCACCTAGTGAAGACAATGTGCAGTCAGGATAACAAACACCTACAACTGGGGTTGCAACGGGATGATACACGGACATGCGCATTCAGCACAGCACACGCTTCGCAGCCACGGGCACCGGCGTGTCTATAGTTCGGATGACTCAGCACTTTTGCTGGTGGTTAGCGTGTAGACCAGGCATGAGGAAACAGACGGGGTTTATAATAAACATTTCACACATTTGTTAGACACAGGTATTAACAATCTGCACGGAGGGATGCTGTTCTCATAGATGTGAGAGCAGGTTTGAAGTATTCCCTCCTTTAGCGGCCACTTTTCTTCCACACTGTTTGCAAACGGGATACCCATCCTCACGTATGTTTGCTGGGTATCCGAAGTAGTCACACACTGCTGATTTTAGTTTAGCTTTTTTTTTCTTTTTTTTTTTTAGAAGGATGGAGACTGGTCAGACTGCCCCAGGGCAGCTGTGGCTACATTAGTAGCTCACCACCACCAAGTATGATTGTGGAGTGAAAGAATGATGCACGAAATTGTAAGCGCTTTGAGTTCTCAGAAATAAAGCGCTATATAAGACTAATGCATTATTATTATTATTATTGGTTAAATCTGTCACCATTTTCACCGCTGTGTGCCTGAGAGCGGCGCCTCTGACTAAGGGGCAGCCGAGACGGAGCGGAGCTGCGTGTGCGAGATTCTCAGCTAGCTTGCCTTTTCCCTTATTACCAATAATAAGCAAACACCCGCGGTATGATAACCGTGCATTTTAATACCACGGTATACAGTGAAACCGATTACCGTTGCAGCCCTGCCTACAACATACAGGAAATCCTCGACAACATTATGCATAAAACTAAAAAACAAACATTCTACCTAGTGCAGCCTCTTACCCAGTTCCCTTAGCTTCTTCCACACATGATGTGCCAGCTCAGTGCGTTCTGTCGGCTGCACTTCAGACAGCAAGGAACCACAGCTACGAAGCAGCAACAGGGCCTGGTTACCACTGGGAAAGCCTGCAGAAGCCAGGAGTGGATGTGGAAAGAAAAAGAAAGTTAAACAACTTTGTCATTTGAAGTTCAATTCAATACAAAGTATAATACACAATACAGGTGTGGCGGGCCCTGAGCCCATCGACTGGTTTGTCTCCCAGAGTTCAAATTGTCTTCAGTGGACATCCATTATTAAATCCATGGTTCTTGTTCTTCCTGCTTACCTTCCCTGCAGATATCATGGAAGATGCGCAGCAGCAGGGTCTTGGTAATGCGACCAGTCCTCCTCACCGAGCTGTCCAGTTTGGTCAGGGCCCAGTCAAACTGCTTCGCCTGCTTGGACTGCACCGCGACGCTAGCTTCGTCCTTCTGCTCGGTAGCCATAACAAAGCTACGCACAAACCCTGCAGCATATGGCCACACACGACTGTGGAGAAGAGGGGGACATTTGTTAATGCAAAGCAGAAGCAAACCAATTCAATTCTGCTGTGGATGCATCTCAGAGAAAATACTTTGTCCTATATTACACAGGCATTTTAAAACTGTCCCAGTATCACAGTGTGTGTTTACTGCACATCAGGCATGTTTTCAAAAAAACAGGTACACTACTGTATACACTGCAGGCCTGAGCTGTGACCTTGAGGTGGGCGACAAGTCCCACCATATAATCCCACAGCTGCTACTAGCCATCACTTTTATAGTACTCAGTAATAAAATGATGATAAAACAGTGATAAATCAATAAAACCATTTTGACTGCAATTTACACGCATCATTGTGGATGCAGCGTGACAACACAGACTGGTCTCCAATGACAAAGTAAGCATGTGTATAGCTAGGAACAAAGAAAATGGCACCAACTGGTTGCCAAGAGTTACAGTATCATTACGAACTAGATTATGGTCATTGGCTTGATTACAGATTAAAAAGACAGTGAGTTTAACCTGGTTACACAATGTCCCATCATCACCTTACATAAACTGGGAGCCATGTTTAACCAACTGCTGCTACCTACGTGCTCTCTAACGTAACCTAACGTTATAACACGCGTATCAGAAAAGCAAATTTAACACAGCAGGTTATATCTGTCTGCACCCACGTGTGCCTGTGACCGTCATTGAGCCTCAATGACATCGCTCCTGCTGCACGCTCACGCGTGATTCACAGATGTCTCCTACCTCGAAGCATTTTCAGTTAGAGGGCTGATCTGTCGGGCACAGACGCCGGTCTTTCTGCCGCCAACAGCTCCGCTGTACAAACGACCAAGCAACGGTCCGTTTCTTTTGGTACATGTGACCTGAAGTACACCCAAAGGCGAAAACTTGAGTAACCGAGATGATCTCAAGAGCGCAGCCATGTTTCTGTCGTAGCGTGAAAGAACATCCGCACCACGTGACTTGCCAAAAAGCATCGCGAGACTGACGCTAATTGGGCATTGAGCATGAGATGAATGGTGAAAGGAAACTTCGACGCTATGGGTCAGGCCCGTTTTCATCCTGGGCAAGAATTTCCTCAGCTTTTACTGTTTTTTGTTTGTTTGCTTTTTTGGTTGGAGAAAGACACTTGCCCTGTTATAACTTTGATGATTTTTGATGACTTATCACAAAAAATAAGGAAATTTGTGTTTCTTGTGATTATTTCACAAGAAAGTTGTAACAATACTTCTTGACAATAAATCTTATACCACTGGAAAACCTGTTTATTTCCCCTTAAATGATGCCACATTTTTGTGGAAAATGCATTTGTGAGTTGCACCCATGAAAAACTTGCTAAATCTTCTCTGGCAATTCCCAACAGCTTTTTCTGCTATTGACTCTTGTTTTGAGCTTCTGGATCCCCAGGATGCTCTCAATCTCAATGCAGAGAGATATCGAGGTGAGATTCTGCAACCAGTGGCAATCCCACATCTCCACGGTGTGGGACAGAACTCTATCCTCCAAGATGACAGCGCTCGCCCACACAGAGCAGGTTTATCAGGGACTACCTCCAGAATTCGGAAGTGGAGAGGACGGAATGGCCTGCTGTTGTCAACTATCAAAAACAGGTCAAATTTGACCCAAACGGTATGTAAGGACTAACATTCTCTCAAAATTTGTATTTTTCTATTAAAACATTTTATTTGCTTTTACTGAGCTTAATGAGAAAGACTTAAGTATTTTACTTCATCAAGCTGATGACCTCTTGCAAATTCCACATGCATAAATGCTAATTTTCAAATAAAAAGCCAACCTTCCTTATCTTGATGAAACAACACTTTATTCCCACCACAAGGCTTTAAAAAACATGAATATTTATTACACTTTCAGTGTTTATTTGAGATTACTGTAATGCTGACACTTTTATGTGTCTGTGATATAATTATTTTGCATTCTTTTATCTTAAAAGTTGCTGATTTTAAAAAAATCTGAAGTTTTTTGGAACACAATTTCACTCCTTATGGATGAACTTCATGAAATAACAGAATGGTTGCCATTAATAAGAACATAATATTGAAGATGTTTGGTATGAGAAAGACATATTAGGTTGGAATGGAAATGATTTGGATTATGTTTCCTTTTAAAAGAAATATGTTCAATTTTAAGTCAGAGAAAGTATAAAAAAATCTATAGAACAACCCTCTCATGACTTAATACTATAGTAAGATTTTTAAATGTAATATCAGTTCTGCTGAAGCTTTTATGACATGATCCATACAGCTGATAAAAAATGTTTTTATTATTCTGAAATGTGAATTACTTTAACAGAGGATTAAACCTACAAGAATCATAATGACTTTTTATCAGTTAGGGATAAATCATTCTAAATATAAATGGCCTATTTTTCCAAAGGTCAGAAGTTAGTTTAATATAATTCATAAAACTTACCAAGTTGGAACCTTGCTATTTCTGTAAACCTCAAACCGTGTGTTTGTTTTGTTACATTTGGTTAGAAACTGTTTTTTATACATTAAACTCTTCTTTCTCAGCATTAATATAATTCTTATGGTAACTATCAGGCTACCACTACCACTGCAGTCTTTTATAAAAAATAAAAAAAATGAATGCAAGGAAGAGAGCCAAATTAGTGAAATATCTCCGCATTTATTGCTGTGAGTAATGACCTCTTTTCTTTGGACACACAGTGACTTTTAAGTGGTTTATTTTGACAATATGAGACAATAACAGGATTCCATGTATTACATCATCAACTTTTACAAATTCAACATATTAAAAAATCTTCTTTAATTCAGTTCTTCGATTAGCTTACTATTTCCTTTCCTCTGTCCTTTCTGTAAATTCTCAACTACAGCCTTTGCGTTCTCCATGCTGTTCCTTGCACTCTCTCTTTTACTATGTTCATTCCACAACTCAATAGCCAGTCTATGAATTTGATGTGCACTGTCCAGCACCCAGGCTTGAAAGAATTCACACTTCTTGCTGGCCAGGAAGTACCTGTGTCTCTTTTCTGCTTCGTCTCCATCTTTTGACAGGGCCATTTTGGCTTGAGAGAGCGCAGAGCGAAGCTGACTCAGGGCTGCCAGGCAGTATCCTGTAGCATCCTTTCTGTCTCTGCCAGTCATAATGTGAGCCACAGCCTCCATCGCCCTGGCTGGGGCAAGAGGGTCCTCCTTGTCGAGGTAACCTCCATCTAAAATGAGAGCTTCTCCACAGCCTAAGGCCTCTTGGAGAGAGGTGAACACCCTGCTCGAGTTCAGTGCTTCAGACAGAGCAAGAATCATGTCACAAAACTCAAAATTCAACGAATCTGTGTCACCGTTAAACAGGCACAGGGTAAAAGCATAGCCAAAAAGTGCATTCACTAAACCATAGCACACAAGAGGAGACGGATTTGGACATAAGGAACTCAACTTTGGAATTTTTGAAGAAACTCGGGGGATTGCTGAACATCCTTTCCCACTTGTTTCCTTCCTGTTTCCTCCCTTGATGTTTTTCAACTTTGATTTGCTTTGTTTCTGAACCACTTGTGAGGTTTTGACTCCATCATCAGTGTCCTGCAAATCCATAGTTGTCAAAGTTTCTCTCTCCAGTTTGCTCACTTCTTCCTCAAGCACTTCCACCAGTGCTTTGCCTCCCTCCTCATGCTCCTCCCACCATGGCTTCCAAAGGGGAACCAGCCCACCAAGGGCTCCATCCTTCATCAGACCCATAAACCTCTCTTTCTCTTTGCTGCTGAGAAGTTCCCACAGCTCCTCTTCTGATAATTTGTCAATATCCAGCCCCGAGAGTCGATCAGCCAAGTCCAGCTCCCCTTGTGTGCTTTCAGCATCAACATCAGTGTCTCCAGGAGGCCGTTCACCTTCTCCAATCTCTTCAAGTTTTCCCAAAATAGCCTCAATCTCTGTAGCACTCCCTTCTCCGGACTGTTGAAGCGCCGCCAACCTGGACAGGAGTTCCAGTACTTGGACTTTCTCTGCTGTTTCTCCTTCACCTTCATTGGCGTCATCAGACACAACACCCACCTCTTTTAACAAACCCTCCATCCCCCCTTGTGTCCTTTCTGCCTTTTGTCTAAGACCCACAAGGATCTCCTGCATTTTCTTTCTGCCCTCAGGCTCACTTGTCCCCATTTCCTTGAGCTCCTCTAGAACAGACTCCTTGTAAAACTCCTCAGAGCACGCAGAGTGATCAGGGCTCTTGTAGCATGCCAAGCCACAGTACTGCAGATTACACCGGGGACAGGTATAGCAAGAAGGCTTACTTTTACACAACATGCAGACTGTACTTCTCCTGGAGCTATCGCTATCCTCTGGAGCCTCCTCATGGGTCCTGGAAGGCGTGAGAAGCTCTTCTTGTCCAGATGTAGCTCCTCTGGGAGGAAGCAGAATGCCATCTCTGGTCACTGTTTCGGACTCCGTGTCAGCCCATTCCTCCTTCGGGCCGATGTCTGTCAGAAGACTCCTCACGGACGGAGGCAGTCTCCGTCTAATTACCGGATCCATTGAAACCGAACCGAGACACAATGTTGCTGCAAATCAGGTGGTGGTGCAGGAGCAATAACCTAAAAACACGGGAGAAGCGCCTTAGTTTCGATTCTGTGGCAAAGTCAGTATGGCTGGTTAAAGTGCTACAAACAAAAAGAGCGCAGCGTTATATCTTTAACACATTTAAAACTCCTTTAAGGGTCAGCAAAACGCTACCCGAACATTCTAGCGTTTGTTTTTAATGCTAACAGCTTTATTTATTTCAGTCTTTGCACTCACATTTGTTTTCCCTCTCACGACGACACGACGCCTTTTGATGACGTTTAGAACGCGGCGCTGACGCAAGCCCGCACGATGTTTTACGTTCTCGAGAAGAGACGAACGGTCTTCAAACCAATCTGATGCTTTTTGTCACATCCATCACCTTCAATTTTAAACTGAATCCAAATCGATTTGATTTTTAATTTCTTCTTACATACAAGAGCTTGAAAAATCAGTTCCCATCATATCATTAGTATCATATTATCCTACTACAGCGCTTTGCTCTCAGACTGCAGGCTTGTGATACATATGGCTTTGAAAAATAAAAAGGGAAGCAGAGGCTTATTCTTACATAGTAGTGACTTGACTTTAAAGTGCCTTGAGGTGACTATTGTTGCAATCTGACACTAATTGAATGTTCTTAACTGCCGGGTATATGAGTCTGTGTATGCATGTGAGTGTTTATGTGGGTTTTTTTTTTTTTTGTTAACCCTCCAACCAGCCAGAGTCTTTCTTTGTGCAGTTTG
>VOQJ01047978.1:0-14286 GCA_015052665.1 Apistogramma diplotaenia | reverse complement strand
GGGGGGTGGGGTGAAGTGGGGGGGGGAGGGGAAAAAAGTGGCAGAATTCAGGGGTGTAAATGATGAATTACTTTTCATCAAGTGAAGGGAAACATACTCCGGAACAATCCAGAAAACGGAGCAGGGAGACTCTGACCTCGTGCTTCAGAGCAGCCAATATCTTCATTCAAGAAGACAACCATGAAATTACACAGAAAATGGGATTGTCATGAGCAGGCCCTTGAAAATCTTGGTGTACAGTCATTACGGTGCTGGAAAGAGCCTTCATCCACACATCATACCCCGTAAGAAAAGGGAAGCAGGGTGTGTATCCGCAGGGACAGCAGCTCGAAATGAGGGGGTCGGGGTTAGTTTAATGAAAAGAATGACTCTGTGTTTCCCAAAATATTCTGCACGCGCCGCGCCCGGCGTTGAGTCCACGTTGAGACACATCATCTTGTAAACGGCCGTGTATTACATTTGCCCACGTGCATCCTCGGAGGAGTGTTAACAAACGTTGGCATGGCGGTGTAATTAAAGGGAGACGGTTGTTTCTCTCACATATGAGAAATGAGACACACACACACACACACACACACACACACAGAGGTTTCACGAGCAGATGTGCGCACGGCGAACACAGCGTCTAATGAGCAATCAAATAATAATTAGGAGAACCAAACGCAGAGGAGAAAGAGCGAGGCTTTGAATACGAGATGTTCAGGTTGGCCTCTGAAATAACTCGCAAGGAAGTTTATTTTATTCAGAAAATGAAGAAATTGGTTACTCTGAGGTGGCAGCAGTGGGTAAAACGTACTCATATTTCAGCCTGCACAACTAAGCATCCTGATGCATTTGACTCTTCATCTGCTTAAATGATTAAATCTGCACAGAAGGCATGAAAAGCACAGTAAACTGGCAAAATTTAAAAAAAAAGAAAAGAAAGAAAAGTCACGATGTGGTCAGGCAGGCCTGTAACTTCTCTTAGTTTACAATCAGTTTTGCAGTGTTGAGGTCACAGTCCGTCATGTCATCGCGACGAGCCTGTTTGCTGTCACGGATCCTGGAAAATGTCATCTAGCATCCTCGAGTCAGAGTAAGGGAAGGCTTCCGTCTATGCTTCTTTGGTCTCGCGTAATTGGCCGTCTCTGGGTCGGAATAATCCAAACAAACACCGCTGAGGGTTAAAAATGGTCCATCCTATGTAGGGATCAGTGCAGCTGTTCAGCAACCATCCATTAAAATGAGTATTTACTAATATAATAGCTAACAAAAACGTTGCAGAAGATAGGAAAGGCGTAGCTGCAAGATGGTGCAGGAAGCCAATGGATTTAAAGAGCTAAAAGTAAATAAATAAAATACTTACACCTGCTTTTAGACAAAAATGTCCCAATTTAATTGAAGTTTTTGCAAATAGTGTCGATTCGTCATTTATTCACAAGCTTAAATTGATATAAAACACTTGTGTCCTTCATGCATGAAAGACATGTTTTTCTGTGAAGCCCTAGCTTTGTGCTGAAGTGTGCGGATTGCTCCATTAAGGGTTTCTGACTCACTGGAAAACAATAACTAGATGTGTTTCTAAAGCATAGCAGAAACCTACATATGTTTACAAGAAGCAGCTGGGTGTGGAGGTCAAAGGTGACTGCTGCCGCCGCTTCATCCATGAAATCTCTCAGAAAGACATTTCCCTACAAGTGAAAGTGGTGAACAATCTAAAAATGGAAGTGTATTAATTGACCTAACACCTTTGATCAGAATTCACGGTAAAGAAAAATTGCCAGAAGGGCTGCAGGTCCATGATGCTCCTCTCTGTATAAAACCAGAAGTACGCAGAGTAGGAGTTCTTGATCTGTGTACATGGCAATTATAGTGAGAAATCGTAGAAAACTGCAAAACTGTTGCTGTCTGCATACACAGCCAGAGCCTCACATATTTGAAATAAAAATTCAGAAATTCCTCACATGCTGATGGAGTTGCTACAGGATGGTAATCACTCAGTAATCTTTAACCAGTCTGCAACCAGTTGGCAATCGACTGAGTCGAGTCCTCTGTTGCGCCACAGGCGCGCTCACGGGCGCGCTCACGGGCGCGCTCATGGGCGCGCTCACGGGCGCAGACTGACTCGAGCTGATTTCAACATGTTGGCAGTCTGTCTGTGTTTATAAATTAGGCAGCAATTATTTGCTCATCTGTGAGTCAAATTGCAATTGTTTGGAGACTGATTGCCTCCCGGCAGACAACCTGTACAGTCACTTTGCACCGTTTCTTTTCATTCACCTTTTTTACTCTGCATTTAATCATTAATTATTATTAATCTCTGTCTCTATTCCACAGTGCGTCTTTTGTCCTGTCTCTCTCCCCTTACCCCCAACCAGTCGCAGCAGATGGCTGCCCCTCCCTCTGCAGGAGGGTTCTTCCTGTTTAACGGGAGTTTTTCTTTCCCACTGTTGCCAAGTGCTTGCTCAAAGGGGGTCGTTTGATTGTAATATTGTAGGGCCTTTAGCTTACAATATAAAGCACCTTGAGGCGACTGTTGTTGTGATTTGGTGCTACAGAAATGAAACTCAAACGAATAAAAAAAGTTGTATATGGGTGTAATTATATCTGAATAATAGTTTAATACGCGTGTTTTTTCTTGACACGAGGAACGCAGCACTGCGGCACGCTGAAAACAGAAGTTTGACAGCCAGCAGGTTTTTTAACACAAAGCAAGTTGTCTCTCACGACAACTTCTGCCCACTGCTGCAAAAACTCATCTGTAAACCCAGCTATACAATCATATTTCCCCTGCAAATTGTATTTATTCATTAGAAACTCCCCACATCGGTAAATATGCCGTTTCAGAGGGTTTTCTGGTGTGGAAAGATGCAAACACTCTCAAAAATCTAATATGTCTTGGAACAGAGATTCAGTCAAATTTAAATATACATGATAAATTTAGGACTGGCAGCTTCAATAAGAAACAGAATTGTCAGTGTCGGCCATTATCATCTCAGTCATGAATTATAAAAGGCCCCAAAAAAGGCCTGAGGACAGTGCGAGATAGATGGCGAGGCAGTATGGATATCACACATGCAATTAGAACAAGAGATGCTCTGTTTCCAGTGTGAATGTGGTTTTTCACAGAAGTGTGTGGAAAGTTCAGGAGAATCCTGTTTACTATAGAAAAGTGGAAGCTGGGGGGTGGGGGGGGGGCTAGAGTGGGGAGGTTATCTCCAAATTCTTCTCCCTGAATGCCACGCCGCCGTAGTCTCAAAGCAGAGTTAACAAGAGGAAGGAAAAAAATCGGGGAGTCGGTGGCGGAGAAGCGACGCGTCCATGGAAAGTATTTTGAAGGATCTGTAATTTTCAAAGTGCTCTGCATTTAAATGTCCCTTTTATTCCTAAACAGCCTTAAGACACTTTTCAAACTGCTCGATTCACATAATGAGATGGGCCCGACAGATGACTCTCTCACTGTGCCACACAGCCATTAGAAAGGAGGTCATTCTCTCCGCAGAACGGCTACTGTTCTCACTTGTCATTAATTTGCCACTTCAAAGCAGTGAGAGCATGTGACACCACCGACAAATGAAATAAGTTACACTTATCTCAAACGGCCGCCATTACAGCGGCAAACTTTTCAACTCCAATCACACTCACTTTTTAAAAGTCTTTTCAAAGTGCGCTTATGTTCTCCAGTTTAAGATGTCAGGGAGGGGGAGGGGGAGGGGCGGGGGACGACGCTCCGGGAATCAAAAACCGGAGTCGTGTTTTCCGCCGAGTCTCCGCTGGATGGGGTGCGTGAGTGGGTAAACCCTTTATTCCTCGGCGACAGATGCGCTGGAAGCACACCTTGGACGTCAAATGTACTTCTCATACTGCGAGATTATATTTTCGAGGTGAATTTATGCAGGGTCAGATTTAAAATGCCTCCTTATCTCTTAAAGATTTTATGTGTTGGAAGTAGAAGACCTTCATCTGAAGAAAAAAGCAGGGGACGCAGAGAGGATTTTGCTTATAAATTGATTACCACAGTCCAGACGAGGTCCACTTCTGCAGCAGAGCTTACAGTAGCACCTCTGCAGTACATCTCATACCGTACTTTGCCTCACTTTATTTTATTGTCCCTTCAGGGGAAACTCGCCTCGCAGCAGCCATTAAAAATACAACAGAAGACGTGCTTCAAACATCTTATAGGAAGACATGAAGCTGCCTCATTACACACTGATTAAAAAGAATTTATGACTTTATTTTTCCAGATTATATTTTCTAATGCATTCCACGAGACCGCGTTTAAAGATTGCAGCGTGCTCAGCGTACGAGGGTCAGCGTCTGCTGGTGCTTCGATGATCAATTTGATTTACTTAGTCGATGCGACGCCTTAACAGTAAGATTTTTGACCCCCACCTTAGAGGAAAAGCATCAGCCCACTTTATTGTATGTTTAGTGCATGCAGAACAATGCCTTTCTGTCTGTCTTTAATGGCAGCCCATCAGTATCCCCTCCCCTTGTCTTTACACATAGCTCTTTGTCAGCGGACCGCCGCTCCACCGGGGCCCGACTTTCAATCCCGCCAAGGTTTCCCCTTTCCTCTCCGAATTGTTTGAAATGCTATCAAAGAGCTGGCGTCTTCATCAAAGAGGTAAACTTTAAAGGCTTCCACCTTTGCCGTTGACTCCCCCCTCCCCACACACACACACACACCCCTCCACCTCTTCTTCCTTTAATCTGGCAGGGGTTTGGCAGTCGAAGGTAAATAAGTGTGAAATGGGACATGTGTTTTCCATCCTTTCTCTTTGTCACACATGTTCTCCTCTCTCCGTGATTAACATTCCACCTACTCCAGGTCCCCTTTTCTTGGCGAATCTGCAGGCCTCGCGCAGGTCGGCCTGCCAAAACACTCCCCGGCCACCTGGAATTACAGAGCTTTCAAAGCCTACACTTCCTGTCCATCTGAAATCCATTGAGCCTATCACAAGCCCCCCCAAGTGTAGGATGACAAGATTCTGGCGTTTATATTTATTCTGGAGGACCTGGCTGTTTTTGATCGACTGTTTATTGGTCTTCGTTAGACAGTGGTAATTATTTGAATAATACGCCAACAAAGATGAATCCTCCCTGAGTCCAAAGCTGATCGGTGCCAGTGGCAACGTCTTGAGAATATCATGGGACACGGGGGGGAAGAGGGGAAAGAAAAGAGGGCAAAAGGATAAACAGTTTTTTCTTTAAATTTCTCAGTTCTTCAGTCACATGATGAAATCTAGTCTTTCCTCAAATATAGAGCGGCATTAAGGCCTGAAGGTCCAGGAGACGTGTGATCAGAGGTCACAGAAACCCCGTCTTCATGCTGCTGGTACCACGCTGTCCACCTCTGGTACATAACAGCACTCCTCTGCTCGCAGAAATAAATGACCGTGCCCAGCTAGGTTGGTCCATATGTTAAAATTTACCTAAACAATGGCATCATCCATCCAATAACTGGTGATTCCTGATGCATTCGATGGTCCGTGCACAGCATGTGCAACAGAGCACATCACCTGTTGAGCCAAAGAAATAGAAAAGCAAACTGGCGAGCCGAGGCACCCAAATGCAGGATGCCGCTTAGGCTCTAAATATGGTGACAACATATGATCAGGGTGCGAATTACATGACAAGTGTAGGTGCCATGTTGAATCCCTGTGCAGAGCCCGCTTTGTCGTGGGTGACGACGTTTGTGCACTGATGGGTCTGCACTGCTTTTCCATAACCCGAGCAAACCAGGTTGGGCGTGTTGAAGGACAGTAGCTTTTGCTGAAACGAGAGAGAGAAGACTTCAGATCAGCAAATAATGAGAAAGTATTAGAATTTTTCTGATAGGACAAATGCTCGCATAATTACGGCAATGCAAAGTGCGCTCATGCAAATGTGTCGGCACGACGCGCTCGGCGTTAAAGGGTCAAACTGAGGTACGATCGTGAAGGACTCCGTCAGTCTCCTAGAGCCAACATCTTCATCCACACGCCTGAGAGCTCACACACTGCATTTGGTGCATTTTGGGCTCTTATATCAGTAGTCTGTGTGTGTTTGAACACATTTTGCTCAGATGTCCTTGAAAAGGGTTCAGAAGCTGCTCAGGTCATCATTTTTAAACGCAGCCACGTTCTCTTCCATTCGTTTGGAAGCAAG
Source organism: Apistogramma diplotaenia (assembly GCA_015052665.1). Taxonomy (NCBI): domain Eukaryota; kingdom Metazoa; phylum Chordata; class Actinopteri; order Cichliformes; family Cichlidae; genus Apistogramma; species Apistogramma diplotaenia. Next base: position 8,157 of record VOQJ01047978.1, on the reverse strand, counting down.
CTGCTTATTCGCTCCCCTCCGAGAGCTTACCTCCATATTTTGAGTCCTTGTACCTTGGCAGGCGGGTCCAACCATATGGCAGAACTAAGTGTCGATTATCAACCAGTCTCATATATCACACACATATCTGATAAAGCCGGATATTCATCACTCGTGTAGCACTTTGTTTTTTTTCCTTCTCCCTGCGCTCACTGTTAAGTAATGACAGATGAACAGCCTACCTACAGCTTCACTGATCCAGAAATATCAAATGTGTTTCAGGACTGTGCCAATACTCTATCTTTTTGTCATTGAGGCCCAAATGTTACAAGCTGGTTGGGGAAGTATTGCATCTGACACTTTTCACGTTATTTCCAGTTCTCATCTCTTTCAGAACAGCAGTGTAATACCGAAACGGTATTGATCAAATAGCAGGTGTAATGACCCTTTCTTCTACATTCCTACTCCTGACAAGGTGTTGAGTACAGATAAAAATAAGCCTGAAAGATAGAGGAACAAAAAACTGGATGAAACCCAAACAATCATTTCAGCTAGTGGAAATCAGAACAGTACAAAACACACTAACATAACATAACAATAACTGATAAGAAAGAAATAAACAAAAGATCTATCTATCTATCTATCTATCTATCTATCAATCAATCAATCTATCAATCAATCAATCAATCAATCAATCAAATCTAATCAGAGATCCAAACTTTCCTCCAACTCTTCTGGAGAGACTCAAAGGCATTCCCAAACCAGCCAAGAGATGTAGTCTCCCCAGCATGTCCTGGGTCTACCAGTTCCAAACATTACATCTCGGGAGGCCTCCTAGCCAGATGCCGAATCATTTCAACCTGCCTTTTCCATTGAAGAGGAGTATTAGTTCTAGTGCTGCTACTACGACTGAGCTCCTTAATACTACATCAAATAGTGGAGCGTGCCCCACTGGTGGGTTGCTGGGTCTTGACAGGTAGGGAGCGAATTGACCTGGGAGAAAAGTCGTGTGGAACAAGTGTTGAACATGGATGAATTCTCACGTTGGAACAAGGAAATTATACCAGCAGGTATGTTAGCATAGCGACTAGCAGGGGCCAGGCCTCGGGGACATGTGCCACCCTTTGGTTTGAACTCAAAGATAATGTGATTACTTAGCCAGTAAAAGTGACCTCTTGCATTAAGTGGAACCCAACAAAGCCACTGTACTCTTAAGAGATTTACTATTTACGATTTACTAATCAGAATTTTTTTTTCAGATTTAAAAATAAGAGAAGTATATTTTTACAGTGTATGCCAAAATAAATCATAGAAGCAACACTAGCTGCTGCTGCTTTCAGATATTCCATGTTTCCAAATCTAATCTAAAATATGCAGCAGCCTCGGCATGTAGATGAGAGTGTGAATTATCATATGTCATGTCAGGATGATCAAAAAGCTTAATGAATGACACAGATACGATGATTACCTATGTGCCCGTCTCTGTGCAGCAGCAGAAAGGCTGCCATTGCGCTTCAGTTATTAATGCAGCACTTAATTAGTCATAATTTTATACAACTAATTTACTCAGGACGCATTAAATAAACATAGATGTCTAATTAGAATATTGTGTTAAACTTGTTGGATGGAGCCTGCACACACTCACAAACACACACACACACACACACACAGACGTGCTGTGTTCATTATCAGGCGGATACCTTAGCAACTGGTACTGCCTTGAGCATAACAGGGAGAGAGTGATTTGCATACACAAATATTCCTGTACTGTGAATGTAGAAACTAATTGTACAAGCTTGGATACCTGGCTCAGCAGGAAATTTTGTTTAAGTGTTGAGGTCAAAGGTTAAGGCCACAATGGTCGACAATATATGTTTATCATTCTCTCTGTATTCCTTTAGCTTTACACTCCCTTACTGGTAATTGTGATGGGTTTTTTTCTGTTTTGCTTTTTAGGTCTGTACTGGATATGACTGATAGAGAAAAGGTGACTACAGCCTTTGGTACATTCAGGTGAGGAGGCACCCTTTACATCCTTTGTTAAAGCCAGTGTTACTGCAGCAGTGTGTAATATATTATACACTAAATGTTTAATCACCAATTATCTGATCAGATGGCCGGCTGATGTTGTTGGTTAGTTAGTTTTGTTCTGTTTTTTCGTGTCAGTACTTGGGCTATTATCTCTGCAGTCTATGTGAAACTAATGTGTTTCAGCAGGAAGTGTGTTTTTTGTGTGAAACACTGCATTACATATATTGGCCTGCAGAGGTCCTCAGAGGTGTCATAAAATCCTGACAGCTAAGAAAACTAAGCTACGATAAAAGTAGCAACAGTTGTAGTTTAATCCAAACATGATCATCTTCAAAACCACACAGCTTTTATTTATTTGTTTGCCTAAAGCTAGCCAGTATCTGAACCTAACAAAATACTTTTTAGCACCTAGACTGGAGTAATTTCTTGCGCCTAAACCTATCAAAGTAGTTTTTAGCAAGTAAACCTACCCTAGTAGTTTTTTAGCGCCTAAACCTAACAAAGCAGTTTTTAGCACATAAACTTAGCCTAGTACTTTTTAGCGCCTAAACCTAACAAAGCAGTTTTTAGCACCCGAACCTAGACTAGTAGTTTTTAGCGCCTAAACCTAGCCTAGCAGTTTTGAGCGCCTAAAGCTACGACAATAGTTTTTAGCACATAAACCTAGCCCAGTTGTTTTTAGTGCTTGAACTTAAAAAAGTCATTTTTAGCACCATAATCTAACAAAGTGGTTTTCTGCACATAAAACTAACCTAGTACTTTATAGCGCCCAAACCCAAATAAGTATTTTTTAGCACCTAAACCTAAATCACTACAAAAGTCACAAATTAATAGTTGAAATGTTGCGACTCTTTACGTGTGTGTATTTTACAGCATTTTGTGTTGAACTTAAACTATTACTATGTCGTATATGTCATATAAAGACAATGCGTATTTATTTCGGAGTAGTGCATGGAGCATAGGAAACATACCCACTGATGCACAGAAACAGAAGATCCCAGCCACCTTGAGTGAATGTGGCGTTTTGCAGCTTGTGGCAGTCACCAGCAGGCAGCAGCCGGCAGGCAGGGGTACAGGCGAGCAGTAGGACAGTACATTAATGAAATGTTAATGGCTGAATTAAGACCGAAATAACCAATCTAGCCTGGACTCCTGTGTGAGTCCATTAGCATCAACACGACATGCTGGGGCAAACGACAACACCACCAACACCACCCCACTACCATCACAACCTCCATTCAGGGCACGGACCATGGGGCTAGGGTCCCATGCAGGTAGATGGCATTGGAAAGGGGGAGGGAGGTGGCAGCGGCTCTCCATCTGCTTGACCTCTGCATGCTGGCTGCTGGGCGGGTGACATCAAATGATTTACAAATGAAACAGGGGAGCCGAAGCACGATCAGGAGGCTCATTGATTGATGAATGACATCAAGGGCAATTTCAGTGTGTTTTTCTGATCAAACTTGTTTGTTTTAGCGTCGCTGTTCATTCTTCTTTTTGCCTTTTTATTCCCAGTTGTTGTTTGTTTGCTAAATAATTTTATTTCCCTGATCGAGCTTCAGGTGATCATATATTAATAGTAAAAATACGACATTAAACCCAACAATAACAAAGTTTAAGTTCAGAGACGTCTTTTGTCTCTTGTCTCCCACTTTCCACCCCTTTGTTATCATACATATTTCCACACCGTGCATTCTGAGGTGCTCATTCATGTTTAAAAGCAGTTATGTGTGTCACATTTGATAAATTTCATTATGAGGCATCTGCGTTATCAACTTGATCAATAATCCCCCCAAAACCTGTTGCATGCAATTTGAATAACATTAACAATGTTGCTAATATTTCAACATGAACATTCAGCAGCTTTTTTTACGAGCTGTTTTGCAATAAAACTGTGTACGAAATATTAAGGTAGGCTTAATACAAAATAATGTTTCTTGTTGGTATTTTACATTTTGTGATGCAGTCTGCATTTGCTTATTACAGATTGAAATGCCTTGAAGTTTTAACGGACTCTACAGACCTACAGTTAGCATGTTATATATTGAAGTTCATGACAGCAGAATTAGAAAAAGACTGAACAAGTCCGGCTTGTTTGGAAGGGCTGCCAGGAGAAAGCCTCTCCTGCCTAAAAAGAACACGGCAGCACAGCTTACAGTCCAAACCAAACAAGCCATATACTATAGTCACAAACACCTCATACCGACTGTCGGCACGGTGGTGGAGGGCGATGATTTCGGCTCTTTGGCAGCCGCACGACCCCGGACACCTTGCAGTCATTACGTCGACCATGAGCTCCTCTGTGTATCAAAGTATTCTAGCATCAAATGTGTACAAGTTGTTGGGGTTGGTACAATGAACAGTTGATTACATTTTGGTAGCGTAGTATGTTTTTGAGGTTTTAATATGCCATGTTTTGTTGTTCATCTCAGGTTATATTCATCTCTTTTTAAGACCTGCTCAGGACCAGATGATTTTTTAAATTATATCTCGATGTGTAAAACCTTTTTTTTTACTGACTGTACATATATAAATACACACAACCTGAGTTTTTTTTTCTCCCTGGAGGCAAAACATTCCCAGACTTTCAAACGTTCCATACATCCTTTGCAAAGAGCAGCGTTTCGTTTTATTCGTGTCAGACTTTCAGTATCGATGCCCCGGTCGGTTTGTGTGAATAAAGAGATAAAAAGGAGCGAATGAGCCCCGAACAGCCTCGTCTCTGCCCAGCGAAGTGGGCTGTAAATGTGAGCCTCTGCTTTAAAATAGCAGCGACCTTTAGGTTCTGTCCCTTTAAGAATCAAGCAAGAGGTCAGTGCTGTCTGCCATCCGTCTAAATGAATGTAGCTCAAGATCGCTCGGCTCTGATCTTGATTCGGATTTTATTTAATTACAAGTATATGAATGCATGTCTTGGTTTGCTGTAATGCTGTTATTCTACATCATGGAAAGTGTAATTGAGACCACACAGGGCATTACAGGGCAACATTATGGCTGAGGAGCTGAGTGATGCGTCTGCGCTTGACACTCTGCTCCGTGTTTCTTAATTAGAAACTTGGATCACGATGTCGGCCAAACGATCACTCCGGCATCTTTTATTTCTTTACATGTTTGAGGCCGGGGGGGGCTGTGTTGTCCCGCAAACCAAAGTATGTCCATAAACCTGCTGACAAATGTCCACAGATACTTAATGAAAAAAATTGAGGAAGATGAATTAGAGCTCTTAACCTGGTAATGTCCTCTAATTGGGGGAAGTTGTAATTGGTTTAAGCATTAATCAGATTTCAGCCGGTCGTGGCTAAGTGTTATGTGAATACGAGGTTTCCTGTTGAAGTATGAAAAGAGTTTTTGTTGAAAATAAATATGTTTGTGCTGCCGGGAGCCCTCTGAAGTACATTATGCGATCGTGATGATCATTAAATCCAATGACCATATATGCGCTTAATGGTTGCAAAGCTCAGTGGGAAATTCATCTCTGTGAGCATGTCAAAGGACGGGGATTTTATTCTTGTGAGTGGCTGCTTCACCTTATATATTATCCGGATTTTACCGACCTTGCATTTAGCAGATTGGAATATCTATTACGATAATTGTTTTACACCTAATTGGCAGAACCAAATAACCCCAATTTCTAGCTTTATGACATCAAAGGTAGGCAGGCCAGTAAATTACAGTTTATAGGTGGTCTTAGCCCGTCTCAGTTTTCACGTGCGCACTGTTGCACCAGTCTCGTAGGAAAAAAAAGTAACATTTTTGGTTCAGGTTAGAATAATATTGTGGTTTGAGTTAAATATCGGAAAAGTCTCTGCTGGTGTTTTTATTTAGTTGATTCAGAAATTAAGAACCTTTCCCGATGTTCTTTGATCCCAGGAGGGGTTACAGTACGTAATTAAGTTTAATGGCCCTCAGTGAAGCAGGAGAGGGAACGCTTGTGGACTGCTGGAAGTTGGGCTCCTTCCATAAGTGGAAAATTTGTATTTTTAGTGTCCCGATATTGTTGCTGTTTTTCTAGAACAAGGTATTCTCCAGATATGCACACACATACAGTTTTAAATAGGTGTTCTGGCCATTACTCACGAACCTGAAGGGTTTCTTTACGACAGGGATGCACAAATCCTTTTGGATGCAACTCTGCTGCAACACCTGAATCAAACGGCTGAATCACCTCCTCAGTATGCAGTGAAGTTCTCCACAGTCCTGCTAACGACTTAATTGTTTGACTCAGGTGTGTTGAAGCAGGGTTGCATCCAAAAGCTGCAGGACACCGGCCCTCGAGGCCTGGATTTGAGCATCCCTGCTTTAGGGTGTTCAAATGTCGTGCTAAAGGATGACCTGAGCAGGATTCGCCTGTCACAGGTCAAGTCTGGACAAACGTGGATGCGAACTGCAACATGAGCGGCTGGCAGAAGAAAACCAACCAAGATGTGAGACTGCCTCAAAGCAAATGTCACTGTGGACAATGGAGGGAGAGGAAGTTTTTGCATAATGCAGAAAGCATGTTCGATTTGAAGGGAACTCTCACTATTGTTTAAATTCACAGCGGTGACTGCCAGCAAAGCACAGCGGTGTAATAGATGTAACATCATCCCGGCTTTCAGAAAACAAGACCTGGGGAGCGGTGAGGGAGTTGGAAGGGGGGAAAAATCATATAGATGGAAAAAAAAAGGGTTGTCACCTTCACCTTGCGTACTTGTCATTCGCCCAGCGTCAGGTCATTAAATTCACATTAGGCCCCTCTGAGGGACCTTCGGATGCTGTTAGTGCACCTAAAGCTGTGTGGCAGTAAAAAGAATCACAACTTCCTCCTCCCCGCAATGGGGGAAAACACACACATAAAAGCAGCTATGCGGCACTTTGCATTCTGACACTGGATCATTATGGTCTCTCATGTCTGTTATTTTCCTTTTTCTGGGGTCGATAATGGAGACCGGGGGCATCGCAGAGACACTGGCCGTGTCCATTTGTCCATCCCCCGGAGGACGGAGCTGGATCCGAGTCAAAGTTTTAGATCGCTGCCACAGAGATGGCATTAACTCCAGGTCTCCTGGGCCGGCCGCGTGAATCATTTATCAACAGAAACCTGCAACGCCCATTTCAAATGTCACATCACGTTAGGCCAATGTCCCTAGAATATTTAAGGCAGCAAAAAAGAAAAGGGGGGGGGTAAAAAAAAAAGGTAGCAGGGGTGGCACTTTGTCACATGGAGCGCTAACCTGTCACAGCTGTGCAGCTCTTTCAAGGTGCACGAGTCAGGAGGGAGTGAGGGAAATGGGAGATACTGTAACCAGCGATGTGGCAGTTTGGAGTGTGTTGTGTTTACCTTCGCTGTCCAGAAGAGCAGAAAATAATCACGTTAATACACTTAGGCATATTTTATTTGTGGCCCGAGCCAAAGGCCAGCCATTAAGTCCCAGTTAAAAGAATTATCCAATTAATATAATGGTATTATCTACTTAGTTTAATGTGTTAACCCAGTGACTCCCAGTCACAAGTCAAGTACCCCGGGGGGATGCTTCAGGAGTAGGTGGACAGATTTGCTAAACTATACAATAAAAATACATTTCAATTAAATTAAATACTTCACTTCCGGGTTCTGTTGGGAGTCTCCGAGCGAACCCAGTTTTGGGCAGTACTGCCGGTTGATTAATCTGTTTGAGTAATTTGTGTATATATGTATATAACCTTTGAAAGCACCCGACATTTCAGGACCTCGTCTGGGGCCTCGCCAAGGATTTTCTGACATTTTATAGAACAAACAACACCGATTCATTTACTCACAGTCATGCGGACATCCCAGCCTCAGCATGCACCGGAGCCTCCTCGCTGCTTTGGTTGATCCCGTGTTATTTTACTGCGCTCACCGTTCTGTCTTAGTTCCCTTTTCGAAGGCCTCGTTATTTCCTGCCGAGCGGAGCCGCGTCTTCGGAACGAAGCACTCTTCTGCTTTCATGAGCAGAGGTTTGAAACCGGGACGCAATTATGCAATTGTCGGGGAACGGAAACTGGGTGGCAGCAGTGACCTTCGACGTGTTTGTCTGGCCACGTCTGACATTGGCCACCCCATTTGCCTGCATATTATTGTTTATGAAGAGGAACTTGGGGGTGGGGTGGGGGGGGTTTATAGGTTGGTGTTGGAGGGCTGGCTGT
>VOQJ01047975.1:2614-22597 GCA_015052665.1 Apistogramma diplotaenia | reverse complement strand
GATGTCCGTCAGGGAGGGGAGAGGGCAGCCAACGATCCTCTGTGCTGTCTTGACTACCCTCTGAAGCCTCTCTCTGTCTGCCTGAGTGCAGCTGCCGTACCATACTGTGATACAGTACGTCAGCAGGCTCTCGATGGATGAGCGGTAGAAGGTCAGCAGCAGGTTTGAGTCCAAGTTGTTTCTTTCTGAGGACCCTCAGGAAGTGAAGTCGCTGCTGAGCCTTCTTGATAACAGCTGTGATGTTATCTGACCAAGAAAGATCAGCAGAGATGTGGACACCAAGAAACCTGAAGGTGTGGACCCTCTCCACACGCTCACCGTTGGGGGCTGGGTCAGTCCTGTGCTTCCTGAGGTCGACGATGATCTCTTTAGTTTTCATGGTGTTCAGTGTCAGGTTGTTCACTGAACACAATGCTGTCAGCTTCAGGACCTCCTCTCTGTATGCTGCCTCATCTCCCTTTGAGATGAGTCCGACCACTGTGGTGTCGTCAGCTGCTGTTGTTGTGGGCCGGACTACACACCAGAAACATCCACACCAGTACGTTGATGGTGTGAAAAATGATGTCAAGCCTGCTCCAGAAGTGATCAAATGATCTGTTTTTAAAATTACTTCAACTGTGTTCTAAACACCAGCTGTCTGAAGGTTTGGAAGTCTACTAGAATTAAAAAAATAAACAATTAACATCTGATCTTTATGAGGTGTTTTTATTCCAGTGAGAGTTTGAAATCTGTGGACAGCCTGCTGAATAATATACTGGTGTACAGTTTGACCAGAGCAGTGGTTTGGACTAGATCAGAGCTAGCCCCGCCACCCGACTTTGATAAACATGAATTTATGATGGCAGCCCATCTCAGTTGCCACGGGGTGAGAGATGGGAGACAACCCTGGCAGCCAAACACAGACAATCATTCACACCTATGGACGATGAACCTAACTCCACTAACTGCATGTTTTGGGACTGTGGGATTAACCCACGCGAACACAGAGAGAACATGCAAACTCCACACACGCAGAAAGGCCCCAGATGGTGCACTTTCATGCTGTGGGACCACCGTGCTGCCCCAAACTGATCTGTCAATTAATTGATGGCACCTTTAATTCATTATTTTAACATTTCTGGCACTCGATTTGAATCTATCATTGGTTTGTCCCTTAAAAAGCACGAACACTTCATTCCCCATCATGCATCTTTTGCATGAATCCTCCTGTCAATATAAATCTTTACAAAGTATAAATATTGGAAAATTCACTTGCACATGTTCAGGTCTCACCCCATGACAAGTTTGACGCCACCCTCACGCTTATATGCTGAAGAGCTGGGTCTCGTTAGCTAAGCATAAATCGCTAAAGCAGCCGAAATAACTGGCTTTGTAAGTAAGTAAGGTTTGAATGGCTGCTTTTGTGCAAATTTAAACTGGAGATAGTGTGCTTATTAGAGCACACATGCACATGCATCCAAACATTTAACATGTAATGCATTTTTAACAAAACCATACAAATGAGGAAGAGAACAAAAGTGCCCACACTTGACTTTAATCCGTTTCAGAGCTGTCAAACATTTCCTTTAACCTCCACACTTAGCGGTTATAAAGACGTCTCTTTAAGCCAAAATAACCCTGATGGCATCACGATGGTCATTTTCTAAGATCTTTAAATCTCATGCTGAGCCACACAAGTATCCTGTTTCATTGTTTGTTTACACAACATGGCCAAAAGTATTTGCTCTTCTGTCTTCACACGCAAATGAGCTTGAGTGACATCCCACGTTTAATCCATAGAGTTTAAGGTGATGTTGGCACACCCTTTGTAGCTATTACAGCTTCAGCTCTTCTGGGAAGGTTTTCCACAAGGTTTAGCGCTAGGTTTAAACTCTGTGCAGGCCAGTCAAGTTCTTCCACACCAAACTCGCTCATCCATGTCGTTATGAACCTGCTTTGTGCACTGGTGCGCAGTCATGTCGGAACAGGAAGGGGCCATCCCCAAACTGTTCCCACAAAGTTGGGAGCATGAACTTGTCCAAAATCTCTTGGAAGCATTAAGAGTTCCTTTCACTGAAAAACAACCCCACACCATGATCCCCCCTCCACCAAATTTTACACTTGGCACAAACAAGTACTGCTCTCCTGGAAGCCGTCAAACACAGACTCATCCATCAGATTACCAGACAGAAAAGCATGATTCATCACTCCAGAGAACACGTCTCCAGTGGTAGTGGCGGTGTGCTTTACAGCACTGCATCCAACACTTTGCATTGCACTTGATAATGTAAGACTTGGATGCAGCGGCCATGGAAACCAATTCCATGATGCCTTCTGCTTCTTGAGCTAATCCAAAGGCCGCATGAAGTTTGGAGGTTTCTGCAGAAAATTGGTGACCTCAGCATCTGCTGAACCCGCTCTGTGACTTTTATGCGTCCCACCGCTTTGTGGCTAAGTTGCTGTTGTTCCCAATTGGTTTCACTTTGTTATAATACCACTAAACATTTATTGTGGAATATTTAATAGTGAGTAAATTTAATGAAAAGGACTTGCTGCAGGTGGCATCCTATCACGGTCCCACACCGAAATTCACTGAGCTCCTCACAAATGTTTGGAGAAACAGTCTGCATGCTTAGGTGCTTGGTTTATACACCTGTGGCCATAGAGGTGACTGGAACCTCTGAATTCAATGATATGAATGGGTGAGTGAATACTTTTGGCAATATAGCGTTTATATTGAAGCTCTGCAAAAGAGTCGCCACTCATTTCTTCAAATTTTGCTTCCAAGAGCCAGACTTTGTGGTAACTTTTTAAAGTGGTCTTGAGCAGTAGTTCTTAGGATCTTTAAACTTTCAGTCCAGCCTTTGTACATGACCATTTTCAGAGGAATGTTTGTTTTTTTCCTGTTAAACCACTTAACCCTGACATATGAATCATTAAAAAAAAAAAGGTACCTAACTCAAGGGATGTTGCAGTGTTTTGTCTACACATAACAGACAACTTAGCAAAGAACCAACAAAGTGACTCTTAAAGAGCTATTAGATGAAAACCTGGCATCATGTGCGGTGTGTCTTTAAATTTGTGGCACGCCTACAAACCTGTCTACAGCACATGAACTGTATCTGGAAGTCATGTCATTAAGAAACAGGGCTGAAAACCATTGCTTAAGACAACTTTTAAAGTCGAGCTCCTTGTTAGCAAATTGAGGGGTGGCCACTGAACGATCCTCAGTGAGGTTTCAAAACAACTGAAAACAACTGCAAGACCTTCTTTCATCGCAGCAGAAAATAATTTTTAAAAAAAAGACGACATGTTTAAATGCAATATGAGGGAATTTTAATAATCAAACTAGCCATGAGTTATTACATCAGTTATACAGATATTAAGACATGTCATTTAATTTATGCCAACCACTTACGTCCCGTGTGATCACAGCATCACTACTGTCATGACAAGAGCCACACATTAGAGGATACAGAGAAAATACATTGAGCTCCTGTTGCGTAACATTTCTGATCAACTGCCCGCATTTCTGAGCGAAGTGAGAGCGCGCACTGCTGCGTGCTACAACGCAAGTAAACAAACCCACAGATGAGGATCGTTATCGCTCAAGATTTCTTTACACTGCAAAAGCCTGCAGTCTTCAGGTCAGCTGTTCAGGCTGGTGTATCTTTGATGATCGAGCGGAAATTGCACAAAGATTTGTCTTTTAATTTCATTGCACTTACTCCCCTCAAAAAGTATAAACACAGTACACACATCACCAATATTTACCGCTTGTGGATACAGCATGGGGATGCGCTAAAAGAAAACATACTCGAGAACAAACAATTCAGTGGCATTAACAAAACAATGAGGAAAAACAAAGTGATTCTGTCATGTGACATCTTGAGTGAAAAACTTGCTTTTGAAAGGTTCCTATTGTACTTCCATATAAAAGTGGAGAACAAAGGAACGACTCCAACAGGCAGGTATTCCCTTCTGAGTTCGTGTCCCTTTCCTTAACATCCCTGCACAAGTAAGAGTCCATCCACTTGATCTCACAAGGAAACAGACCTGTTAGGTTTAATAGCACAAAGCTAAATATACCTTTCTAATGTAAAGTTGGATGAATGCTGGGAATTCAGTATCACGAGCTTAAAGTGTAGGGGACTGAAGGCACTGTGTTCCTAAACAGGGCGACTTTACTGCAGAGGACGAATTCGTTGGAACGCTTGTCGTCTATTTCGACAAAAGTTCTAAATGGTCGGTTTCACCCGGGATGGGTGCTGCTTGGACGAAGGGCCGTCTCACTTTGTTTCGTGATAATAATGCCACGGGAACCAAAAGGATCAAAGCAGATATGTCACAGAATGAGAGATCAGAAATCTGGACACCTTAGGATTGAGCATGCAGTAAGCCCAGTCAATAGCCATGGAAAGCCAAGACAGCCTTCAGCGGAAACTCAAAAATCTCATTCTTCTCATTCAGCTCAGTTCTCTCTTCACCACAACAGAGCGGCACAGCATCCGCATCACCGCAGACTCCAGCTCTGTTCTTCCCTCACATGAGAACAAGATATCTAGATAACTGAATGCCCCCAGTGGGGGGGAGCAACTACTCCCCAAAGCGGAGAGGGCCCTCCAACACTCTCCAGCTGAGAACCATCATGGCCTCAGGCCTGGAGGAGCCCATTCTCATCCCAGCTGCAAACGACCCCAGCACAGGTTCACTGCTTGATGAAAGAAAGAGGAGCGCCATCATCTACAAAGGAAGTGATCCACCAAACCAGAAACCATCCAACACTAAGCTATGCTTCAAGCTGTGAAGAAAACTACCATTTCCAAGGTACAACTGGGCAAGAGAGCCCATCGCTGACCTAATGATTCTGTAAAGTGCAAACAAAAGCTTGAGATTCAACTGCGTTTAGAAAAATGCAGCTTCAAATCAGCCCGTCTTTAAAGTGAGGCAGCTGCGGCTGGAATCACTGCTCTTCTACATGGCAACCGACACTGGAGTCAGTGAATACAGTCTGCTGACCCTTCGATATGCTGATTTCATCAGGGAGAAATCGATTTTCATTTAAAGAAGGAAAAAAGCAAATGAGGATAGAGAACGGGGAAACCTCTGGAACAAACCCTATTTGCACCTTTGTCTTAAATGAAAGATTAAATCAGTCTTCATTCTTATTTTCAGTCATTTGGCACTAAAAACTCCATTATAAAAGTACCTCTTTTACACCATCATCAGTGCAGGTGCAACAGTTATCTACCCTCAATGCCAGTCTAAGACATACAATTTCTCACTTAATTACTGAGAAAACAGATTTCAAAGCAGTGGATATGCACTAAACCTTTATAAAATATACCTATGGAGACTTCACATCCTGTAAATATGAGGGGGAAAAAGTATGATCTTGTTTAATCTAGTTTTGGTTTTCAAATGTATTGAAGGTTTAAAGTAAACTAGACTGATATAATGTAATATATTAAAGGGACACAATTAGCTTATTAAAACAATGCCAAGCATTAATTATTAAAAATGTGGTGGCAAAATTTGCCTTTGCAGTAGGTTCAGGGTTCAATTTTTAAAAAAACGTTTTTTTTAAAGGCAAACGTGTTATATCAGAAATGAGACCAAGTACAACAAGGTTTATTTAGCTGAGCTTAGCGTGACTTCTATTTCTTACATATTTGATATTGATTCATTTTTCTTGCACCGGTTATGCTGTAACATGAACTGAAAACAGCTACTGTTTCAATCTTAAGCTAAATGACTGATTAACTGATTTACCCTCCTCTGTAGCTGGAGTTCAAACTTTGCAGAGTGGAATTAAAAAAAGAAAAAAGAAAAAGTCACGGTGCTTTATTTAATGAAAATGCATCTTCAACAATAATCCAATCTACACACAACTGAAGTGTATCATTTGGACTTCAGATCACCTGGTAAAAAAAAATAAGCTCATTAGAAATGATGCACAAAACTATAAATATAACTAATTAGTATCAGGAGTAACCTTAGTGGTGTGGTTTTGTTTTTGCATATTGTGCTATTTATTTGTATTCTGTCACATTACTTCTGGTACAGAAACCACCTTGTTAGAAGGTGGTGGGGGGAAAAGCACTCAGTAATACTGCCCTTTCTTTGTTAAACACTGCATTACCAGCCTATTAGGAATAACAGGTAACTCAAAGTTCATTTACACTTATAATCATAACCCTTCTGTGTAAGTCGTCTCATAAAAAACAGCCACATTCTCTTATCAATCCTCTGATATGTAACCCTCTCTCCTGCTCCACTTGTTTCTATGACCTATGAAAATTGTCATTTCTAAATTCTTTTAATATTTCTATTTCTATTTATTTAAACTAAATAGAAGCAAGTCAATACTTCAATTATTTTGAGCACATAAGCAGACAAAAAGACGTCTGTTTGAAGAAAAAAAAAAACTTGGCATATCATCCTGTGAATGAAATGTCTTTACTGGTGCAAAAGAAAAAAATTTTTTTCATTTCATGCATTTTTAACCTGAAAGTCTTTTAGAACCCAGACGTGCATGTTTTGTTTTTTGCAAACCTTTATCAAACAAAACCCCAAAAAAAAACCACGTTCCTGAGGGCTCGCTGCCTTTAAAGAGGACATATCATACCACACTTTAACAACTTAATGCGGGACTTACAGTTTTCAGGGTACCCCAAACAGACTCCGTGCCTGTAGCTTTAAATAAAACAGTGCTGCTGGTTTCCAGTCATGTTTCAGGAAGAGGCCTGTAAGAGACAGGAGCAGCCAAAAGCAACAGGCTGTGGGAGTCAAACACGCATCATTCTGATGTCACTGAAATCCCACACAACCGCTGGCTGTAGCTTAGAAATGTGGAGATTTTGTTGATAACGATGCAGCGCAGCAGCTTTAAACAGAGTGACCACCAGGGCATGCCCGCTCACTAGTGAAGCTAAATGTGATATCTTTGAGAATATATTTAGAATAATATGTCCTCTTTAAAGATCAAAGTCTCCGACCGATGTGAGATCCCTCGCTTCACGTCTGAACCTGCCGATATGTAACAACAGAAAGCATGTTAACGTCTCTGGGTTTTTGCTTCCAGCGAAGAAGGAAAGTCCTCAAAAACACCACACTGTAATTCTAGCCACTGCAGCATTTTGGCTCGTCACGCCTGCAGCAGTCTGCTTGTTTAGCATTATACAACACCATGTCACTACAGCGGCCACTGAGACACCACAGCTACCAAAAATAGCTCCAGGGATGTGACACAACATCTTATTTGTACACCTTAACATTAAGGATCAAAGTTATCCGATAAATAAACCATGTCATTTTTCTGTACCATTTTCTCCTCTGGCTTCAGAACAACACGCTGCTACATTTACAAAATGCTCATGATGGGGCTTCTTCACCGCGGTGCAAAGTCCTCAGCTTCCTGTGAGGGCAAGAGTGGAAAAAGGGCTCTGAAGACCTGGGGAAAAGAAAAGATGAGAAACAGTTTGAGAATCAGCAGACCCTTAGTGGGAACCTGAACTCCAGGATTTATAGCTGTTTGGAGGCCATTATTCTTGGCTGCATATCATTTCTCTGTTGCTTTGCTGGCCATAAGGAATTTATGGACTTGTGGAGCTGAGAAGCTGGAAATGTTTTGTGTTTCAAAAACAATTCCTTCCAGTAAACTTACTCAAAGTGCACTGAAACACAACTCTGTGCATATGTAGGAGTACTTGGGTTTTTTTATAAGGGATGTGTACAGTACTGTGCAAAAGTCTTCAGATACCTCTCATTCTCTATATTTTCCAAGAAAATGTGAAAACAGAAATGCATTGAATCGTGCAAACAAACATGGAAATGCAGCATACAATTCAAAAACAGAGTACATTTCTTGAAATATGTAGCATGATCACCTTCACTCTCTAACATAGCCTGAACTCTGTCAGCAGGCTTCAGGAAAAGTTCTCCAGGCTTCCTGAAGGACATTCAAAGCTCTTCCTCGGATGTCGGCTCTGTCGAGATGATCCCACACTGCTTCAATAATGGTGATGCCAGTCCATGACTGACAGAAGAACACACAATGTAACACTATCCGGGAATGCTGCTATTGTCTTGGCAGTGTGTTTGGGATCATTTTTCTGCTAAAAGAGTGAAGCTGTTACCATCCGACACTTTCTAGAAAGTATTACACGGTGGCTCAAACTCTTTCCTGTGTTCATAATTCCATCAGCTTGAACAAGACCACCAGCACCACATGCTTGAATGCAGCCCCAGACCATAACAAACTCACTGTTAAGCTTCTCTCCTGACTTCCTCTGTGAAACTAAGACCTACTGCCACTGATTTTCACTCCAGTTCTTGTGTACTTTGGCATCCCTCAGCCTTTAGCTCCTGTTTTCCTTCATTAAGAATGGCGTGTTGACAGACGCCCTTTGAAGGAAACTCATTTCCACCTCATTCTTTTCCAAAAATCGTGACCACAGGTGACAGTAAGGACGTAGAGTGACCGGTAAATCGACAGCTTCGCTTTTGTGCTCAGCTTTCTCTTCACCGCAACAGATCGGTACAGCATTTGCTCCACTCGTGAACAAGACCCACAAGATACTTAAATTCCTCCCACTCAGGTCGTCCTGGACCCGGAGTGGGCGCTTCACTCTTTTGTTGGAGGTGCTGATTCTCACTCCCGCTCCTTCACCCCTCCACCACAATAAGGTGGTGATTCACGGAGGGGTGTCTAAAGACACAATTTAAAAAAAACAAAACAATTTTGTCTGTTATGTGCCGACACAGCTCTGGTTCAACCCTTGAGTCAGGTGCCTTTTTAATAAAACAAAACAAACAAATCAAAAATCCTTCTGAAAAATGGTCAGGTACAAGCTCTGGATTGAAAATGAGTGAAAAAGTAGCCAATGTCCAAAGGAAAACTTTGAAAGACCTTCAGAAAGAAAATTATTCCTCAGAAACAACAAAAAAAACAAGAAAGTCTGTCTCCTTGGAAGCAAAAATGTAAACAAATGAAGCGTCTCAAGATTTTTGCACAGTACTGTAAAAGAAGATAAGTGCAAAGACTCCAACCTCTCTTTATCTCAAAGTGCTCTTGTCTCTGCCTCGATCTTCCTCTCTCCGTGAAGGGTGTCGGGGTCAGCCGGGGCCACCGTCTGTCTCACTGCGATCTCAGGGCCTCCGCCATAGATCCCCAACAGGTACTGCCAAGTCTCCTCTGAGATCTGACCGTAGTCCGCACCTGTGGTGAAAAACACAAATAATGCCTGAAAACAGTACGTCACCTTATAGTTTACCTTCGTGCCCTCCAGCCTCCTGACAATGACCTTGCTTTAGCTGTATATGTCCTCCTTTCATGACTCCGATTTTACTGTTGTCGATGGGACCGGGCGGCTCTGGGAAAACAAAAAGTATTTTTCAGCGACAGAAAGATGAAGAATACGAACGCACTTCTAACCGCAGCATCGTACCATTGTCTTTGCCCTTCACAAAGCTCTCCCACTCTCTGAACCACTGCATGCTGATACACAGGATCACTGTTGGAGCCTCTTCAGCCTGAAACTCTTTGTTCAGCTACACACGAGAAAAACAAAAGCTCATTCAGCACAAAGACGCATTGGCACAAAAGGTAAATCTTTGCAGAAGACACGCATTCACCTTGATGAAGGTGTCTATTTCTGTTTTCCTGCGTTTGGCCAGAGCTTCGATCTCCACCTGACAGATGGCACACATGTAGAGGTGGTTGACTGCTGGGCCACCTCCAAAACTGAGAGCAGGAAGATGCCAACGTGTGAGAGAGATGAAGTTTCAAGCTCCACCAAGTGATGTTTTGTCTTTTTTTTAAAACAAATACAATGCAGAAAAAGCATCGGGCCGCGCAGCCTGCCGTTACAAACATTTGTGAAAGCAGGGCTCACTGTAAAGAGCAGAGCGGTGTTGGCACAGGCTGCTGCAGCAAATCAGCTTGTGAAATCCCCCCCCCCCCGAAAGTGCTATTATTGCAAAGAGGAAGTCTGTGGGGACCACAGCAGCTCGACTGCAAAGCTCCGAACCTCCTCACCTGTTGTAAAGGTATTCCCACACATTCTGGGGAACGATCACGACCAGATCGTCTATGTAGTGGTATTTATTAGGCGGGATTCCTGTGCAGAGAGAAGAAAACATTGAGGTTAATAAAAACAGTGCAAAATTCATAAAAAAATATTTATAATAAATAACACTTAACTGCTTCTGTGTGGTAAATATGTAACATGTGGGTTGTGCAGGCTTTACGGTTATTTAGAGGTGCCTTTCATTGAGCCATGAACGTCAAGTAAAGCAACTATTTCTGCTGCGTGTATATTAATAACTCTACGCTGATCCTCCGTGGAAGCCTGCATGTTGTTCTCACAGCTGTGACGTGTGACTTTGATTTTAAAAAAAAAATAAAGATTTTAACTACACACCGCCGTGCTGACAAAGAAATGTGTGATTGCTGATGGGGCCCGGCTCGGCAAAGGTGTTGAACTTGTTAAGCCATTCTCTGGAGATGTAGAACTGCAGCAGGCTGGGCTCCTTCATGTTGGCCAGCGCCACCACCTTCTGCCTCTCTCTCACAGACTCCTCACTACTTTTCCTGCATCAGTCCAGGAAAAAAAAAAACACACACACACACTCATGAAGCAGGTCATGGATTAATTAGTGTAGAGTCAATGTAGTGTAAATGAGTCCTCTTGTGTTCACCTATAGAACAACACGTAAGCCTCTGCGTTCTGCACCACTGTCTCATGGACCTCGGTGACATACTGGTCATCAAACTCATACCACTGGCCATTGATTACATTCTGACAGTAAGCTATGTAGTGTCCACCTGCAGCCATGAAAAGGACGAGAGCTCGTGAGAAAACCTGCCAGAAGCTGATCAGATACATTTCTGTGAGATACATTAACCATAAAGGAAATAACGTTAGGAGGAAACAATGTGGTCTCGTACTTCCTGCGGTGCCATGGTGGCAAATGACTGACAGCAAGTCGTAAGTGGTAACTTGTGATGGGCTCTCCTTAGCCAGGAAAGGTCGCATGTCGAGGCCCTCGAGCGGGAACGACACGTGGCTGCTGATCTTGAACGAATACATGACCTCGTGCCGAAAGCGTTTCAGGTGAATGCACAGAATCTAGGCAGCAAACACAGGACAGACAAAACCCCCCATTAAAGAACGGATTATGCAGCAGACCACAGCTTGTTATCTTCAGAAAGAAAGAGATAAAAAAAGAAAAAAACTGCACCTCTGGAAGTCTAAGCACTTTGCAATATTTGACACCATTTCTCAACCTGTAGAAAAGAAAACACAGTGAACAAACGCACAGACATCCTCCTTTCAGGCAGCTTCATTTTCAAGCAACAACTTTTACGCACTTTTTGCACCTCTCACAGCTGTACATGTTGTCCCCTGAAAGAACAAAAGAACAAGGGAAATGTAAATTATGAAGAGCTAGACTGTGCTAATATTAGAGGATAGTAGAGCAATATTTACCTTTGAGTTCATCTGCAGCAAAAAAGGCAGCGAGGCAGTCCTCTAGTGTTACCATGGGCCCCCAAAACCAACTGGGGATGCACGAGACTACAAACCTGCACAACACAAACACATGTAATCACTAATACTGCAAACACACACAGGCCATCGCTAGTATATACACTGCAGATGGTCTAGAAATTTTAGCACTTATTTTTATTTTCTTTGCAATGCTCCCATATATGACTTCCACACCAAGCCCACTAGTGTTAGGTCAGACTGGCACTGAGGAGCTGGAGAGATTTGTTCACAAAGGTAAATGCACGGGGCTGGAATGGGACAAACTGGGAGGTGTTACAGGCTCTCCTGATCTGACGGGGAAAAAAACGTCAGACTTTGGAAGCAGAAGATACTGAAATGAAGCCAGACCTGAAATAGCCATTTTTCCACTGCAGAATAAAGCAGAGGGCGTCGTTTAAGTCACTCCTAAAAAATGAAATGGTTCATTTCATCAGGGCAGCGGTGCTGAATCACAGGCAGTTTGCTGCTCGTTTGATTCACCGCAGGCAAAGCACTTCACATCACCACATATAAGGAGACATTCCCAGAAGAAGCTCTTTGGATCTACCTTCATGTTGGAATAAAGACCCTCAGGTCCAGATCTGGAGACAGATCCTCTCGGTGTCTGCTGTCGTTCACATTTCCACCTCAGACACTGAACCTGACTTTAATGCACTTTTTCAAGCCCAAAGCAGAACAGATTTCTCTCACTGAATAAGAAAAGTAATTAAACTACAAGTAAAACAGAAAAAAAAAACACACTTGGCTTTCTTTGAGTGATAAAGTGCTGTAGGAACATCTAATCTTACCAGTAGAAGTTCATAAAGAGATCAGACTAACTGAGTGCAGCCTACTGGTGCTGCCCTCCACAGCAGTCCCAGTTTGTCGTGGGAAAAGCCTCCGTCCGCCTCTGCATCAGCTGATAACAGCTTTGTAAAAACACGGCTACTTCTGGTTCCTTAATACCGAGACGGCAAGAGCCACGAAGATAAACATCAAGCCTGTGAAGCAGGAACTTTTTAGTTATGATGAACCTTTTAGAAAGCAGAGCGGAGTCACACTTCCAGCAGGCAGAGGGCAGAGGGCAACAGTATGATCTCTTAGTTCTGATCGTACTAACACTCATTCCTGGGGGAGAGATCTGGCTCTTTAGTTTCTGGATGCTCTACCCACACAGTGCCAACTTTATCTTGCTCAAAAGTGTTGCCTGTGCAAACCTTCTTAAACTGGCTTGAAAAAAAATGATGCATTATGTTATTGCATGAGTATAAACAGAGTGCACCCTGCACCAGTGAAGATAACCGTGCTTAAAGGAAGTTTCATGGAAGTTTCCCGCCCTCTTCTTTCACCAGATAATTAAAACATCTGTTGTTACAACCCATCGACGTGCCTAAGAAAAACAAAACACACACTCAAAACAGTGTCATGAAGTGCGTTATCGAGCACTTCAGAGCCCTGCTCGCCAAATCTCTCCACACGTTCCACACACATTTCATCGGTTTGATGGAGGAAGTCAGCTGTGATATCTTACTTTTCCCCCTAACGAGCAAAGCGATTGCATATTTCACACTATTCATCTCCCAACATGACTCACAAAAATATGCTCACATGTCAGGATTAAGGTGGATTTATAAAATAATAGAAGGGCAAAGATTGCAAAGTGCACAGATCAAGATAATAGATTTGCCCAAAGCTTCTTTGCATGCATTCACTTACATTATCACCCATATGATGCACACATGCAAACACAAGCACGCACACTCTGCAGGTTCTACTGCAAAAAGACTAAAATCACCACATCAGAAGCTCCATTGTATTTTGTGGGTCGCTTTCAGGAAAAAAAAGAATTACAGCCCAAGTTTCTCCTCACGACTTCCTGTGTAAAAATGATACCCTGCAGGCATGTTTAAGAATCATCACCAACTACATCTGAAGATAAAGTTGAAATGAAACCAGAAACCTACAAGTAGCATTAAAGCATATCAGTATAATCAGTTCACAAAATTCTGCAGAGTTCACGCTCCAACACGCTCGCTTCTTCTCAGCCTGCTGCATTTGAATGTGCTGCACTGACCGTCGTATGGAGTCCATGATGTAGGAGATCCAGCCCTGCGAGCCGTAGGTGTCGGGGCACACGCCAGTCTTCACCGGCAGGTTCTGATGGATGGACGAGTGGAGCTTTGCCAAGTCCTCTTTACCAGGAATAGGGAGGGATAAGTCCTGGAAAGTTTCCACTGTAGTTGAAACCTGGAACAAATTCAGAGAACTAGTTTAAAACCGCATGCCTCTAGCAGTAAAATAATTATGCGTATGTATTTTAATTATTGTAATCGTGCAGAAAAGTCATAACAAAATTTTTTAATTCATTCAAAGAAAGGCATTTCATTTAAACCTGCTGTGAACTATAATATAATATGTAACGTACTGAATTATTGGCTTTTTAAGCATACACTGTAGCTCCCCCTTGTGTTTAAATGTGTGAATTGCACATCTTACCCTGTCACAGGTCAAACACTGAACCAGACTGAGGATTGAGCCATCGAAGATGTCAGAGATCACGCTGCGATAGTGAGACTGTTTTTTCTTCCTGGCACTGAGCAGCAGCTGAGCTGGAAGAAGCATGATGGGAGGGAGGGAGGGAGGGAGGGAGGGGTGACTTTAGAGGACGAATGTTCGAGTGGGACTACAAACAGCCACCTTAAGTAAAGTGTGAAAATTGTGGTAGAAGATTCACACTTTGAGGGGCGTTAATTCAAATACTGTAAAATACTGAATTTAAATCTTCATCCCTGTCAAAGAGAATAACTGAGAACCACCCGCATTAGAGAAAAACCCCTGGGTGGTCTAAGAAACACCGCAGAGTGGAGCATTATATTCCTATCCTAATCTGCACTGAACTCACTTGCAGTTGGATGCGTGTTGAAAATACACAGCACATGCATAAAGAGGTGAAACTGTTTTCCCCAACACAGAATTACACTTTTAAAATGAGTCACGAGCCCTTTACGCACATTAAAGATGACATATTACTGATCACGTCCATGAGCACTTTGTCAAGAATTTCTGAGCCCTTATCAAGTTACCAAATCTTTCCAACCTGCCACTACAGGCCTGGCGGTATGGGTGCCCCCCAGGCTCTCCCTCACACCTCATTTTAATCAGTTTGTCAGTTTATACATGAAGTACTGTGCAAAAGTCTTGAGCTTTGCCTCATTTCTTTATCTTTTGTGAGGAACGTGGGAAACAGGTGGAGTAATTCAATGAAACTCAAGCAAACATACATGGAAATGCAATATATAAGGCAAAAACAAAGTTTGTACAATTTACAACTTTATGCCTGTCAAACTGTCATTTTTGGCATTTTACATTGAGCTAAAGAAGTTGGAATAAATGTGTTTTTGTGTCATTCTCTGGCTTAGGTGCCTTTTTTATGCTTGAATGATGCACCTGCAGCTTCCTGTGCAGAAAATGCAGAAAGAAATTGCTTTTCAAACCATACTGATCTAAACCAACATTAATCCATCTACGATCGGCCAGTACTGAGTGATAAGATAGCAGACCACTACGCAAGGCTGGCTTCAGATTATTGCCATGTAAACAGATCTGTGAGACCACACTGCAACACAATGAAATGACCCGATGACAATGATCTTTACTTCTATATTAAGTAAAGATCACAATATGATATGAGCATCCAACCAAATGTCATGACAATCAATCTAATAGACAATAGCATTTTCATCAAAAGCCCCATTAATGATGTCATTGAAGGATACGCTGGCTCAGCACAAAGATTATTCATCCTAAATTTTGGGCCACGTCCTCCTCAGAGTTAATATACCAACCTGGACCAAAGTTGTGGACAGTTTCATCACCACTGGATGAATATAAGGGGCTACAAATCTAAAAGCAAAAACTGGTCTGCTTTATATGTGAAACATTAAGAAACGACTTTTCTGTGCAGTTGGTTGATGTTTCTAAACCTGGGAACTAAAAATGTGACACATCTCGAATGATCAACGGAAAATTCTCACCTTTTTTGAAGGCATATGCAGGTCCTGAAGAGCGGAGAGGGCTGGAACGCGGGGGGCTGGAGGACAATTTGGGATGCATCTCTTGAAGGGTGCGCATGGGACTACAGGGGGTGGACTGGGGCTGAGTCATCGATGCCTCATTGTCAGGCTCTAGAAAGCAGCAGATTAAAAATGCAAAATTAATAGTAACTTAATAAAGATAAATGACTTAATCATCCCTTATATAATCACTGGAGTCCTGCTGGTCTTGTACCTGAGCTGTTGTTGCTTGGGACTTGACCTTGCCCTGTATTAGATGTCTGGTGGTTCTCTTGACTTTGACCTTCAGTGTTTGGGCTTGATGCCAACTCTTCCTCATCCTCCGCCCTTCTTTCAGGACCCCCCTCCTCAGCTGCTGTGTCCACATCAGCATCTTCATCCATCTCCTGTGAACCTCCACGGAGTGGGGAGCCAGGTACCCTCCTTTCTTTAAGCCTCTCCTTCTCAGAGATCATTGGCCCACTACTGATGTCCCCCATTCCACCTGCTGGTGACCTAACCCCATCACACTCATCCTGGATGAGCAGCTCGCTGTCGCCCACACCTCCTCCCTCCCCCCGGTCACTGCTGGAGCCCGAGTCACAAGAAAGGAATTCATCCTCGGACGGGGAGCGATCTCCGTCTCTTCTGTCCTCCCCGTCGTTCCCATCGCCGCCCACACTGCACTCCGTCAGAGGCTCCTTCAGCTCTTCGTGTAACTGGTCCATCAGACAGCGCAGGAACTCCTGAGTGTCCTGGACAATAAAGAACACTTTATATTATATATATTATTAATTCAAAGCAGGGTGCATGAATAGGACTACATTCACAGAGATGAAGATAATACAAACACATCTGTAAACACAACTGTTTCAAACAAGACAGAAACAGAAATACTGGAGTAACAAAGTCTTCCCTGAAACAAGAAATGATTTTGCACATTAGCGAGATCTTGTGCACCGATCACCCTGAAAACAGCCGAAAATGCATCACAACTCAAACATGAACTAAGCCACTGAAAAATAACAAGAAGCAGGACTGACAATAATTCAGTTTTCCCTTTTCTGTGCCTTTTGAAGGATAACTGAGTTCAGACAAATTCTTCTATCATTTCAACATTCATCTATGCCAGGGGTGGACAGCTCCAGGCCTCGAGAGCCGGTGTCCTGCAGGTTTTAGATGTGTTCCTGATCCAACACACCTGAATCACCTCGTCAGTATGCAGTCAAGTTCTCCAGAGTCCTGCTAATGACTTCTATATGTGATTCAGGTGTGTTGGATCAGGAACACATCTAAAACCTGCAGGACACCGGCCCTCGAGGCCTGGAGTTGTCCATCCCTGATCTATGCAATCTGAAGATGTGGAATAATATAAGTTAAACCCGTGTGAGCCCAAGTGCCAGGTATTTTTTAGATTAAGCAAACTCTCAGAAATGAAAGAGAAATTCACTGATTTGCTTTCTTGCTGAGTCTGTAACACTCAGTAACGGGGGAAACAGAAAGTTATACTTTGATCTACAAAAACAGGAAGAAACATTTCCTGTTCCTTTGCCTGATCTGGTGCGATAAAAAATAAAGTAGCTGTAGAAACTAGGACCGTATCAAGATGCTGTTGAAGGATGCCAGGTGGAAGCCCCTACCTGCTGAGCATAACCACGAAACATGGGGTTCACTAGTTTGATGCCGTGGGACAGGCTGGTAGGGACAACATAGCTGGGCCTGAGAGGGCAGCAGTAATGAGAGAGATGTAATTACATTCACTACTCTGTAGTCTAATTCACATGCAATCACTGTGATGCTTCAGTTACCGTTTTTTATGCCAGAGTTCTGAGATGAGTTTCTGGTAGCTCTTACACAAAGCAGGCTTCTTGTCCGTCCTTACCAATCCACCGCAGTCCAGGAAGAACTGAGTGAGAGGAGGACTGGTGAGAGGACAGATGGACAACTGAGGTTAAAGCTCCACCTACACTTGTAGCAGATGTTTGTTTTTTTTTTAAATCTTTATTATTGATTATCCTGATCAAACCTTTCTCAATATTTTAACCTTGAAACAAAAACCTACTAACTGGTCAAAATGGGGAAAGAGGAAGAGCACGCACCAGTTGGACAGGGCCTGAAGAGCTGCATTCATGTAGCAGGAGTTTCCAATATTTTTCATTCCCGTCAAGCCTGCACACAGTGGTCAGAAATAAATAACCAACCATGAAACTTTGTGTCTTTACAGAAAGTGTTCAGATTAAAGCGTTCAGATGTAAATTTTGCAAACAGAGAGAACCGCTTCAAGATCTGAATTTAAAGAAACCAGGCTGGTAAGAAACGTGGCAGCTTTAAGGATGGATATTTCCCCTGCACATATACCTCTGGGTTTCAGTTCATCTTCCTCCGATTCTGAACCTTCTTCTTCTGCCACAGCAATCGGTACTGCTTTTAGCGGGTGACCGACGGTCTGTGGAGCTGTTTCCTAGGATGATGACAAACAGATAATATGAGCATCCTGTCTGTGTTTTCTAAAAATTTTAATTCCACAAGTAGTAAGAGACCTAATGTAATAACGTGTGCTAGGCTGAACTCATACCTGCTCTGTGGCTTTGCAGAGGTGGGGGGCAGCAGGTACGGGGACCAGGGCCGGCCTGTGCTCCAGAAACACTTCCCGCTCGCACACATAACACCAGATCCTGAACGTTGTCAGGTTCACTGTAAGGTTGTGCTTCTTGGCCTAAAGAAGACACGCAATCTGTTGATGGATTTCTTCTTTTTTTTGCGGGGGGGGTTATACGTAATGTGAAAGGGTTGTACCTGAGCATGCAGGGTGCTGTGATCAGAGTAGGACTCTCCGCACCCGACATATGGGCAGTCACTCTGAAACAGAATACAAAGCAGTCTGTAGGATAAGACCTCACACCTTTACAAAATCTGTCAGCCTTTATTGCTTTACTGAAGCTGAGAGGAACTGCATATTTCAATCACATTAATGTTCAACACTAACAATAATTATCATTATGGGCCTCTGGTCTAGGATGATAGAAGCTAAGTGCAGTGTTGGCTCAGAAGTTAAACCGTTCAAGAGACAGATTTTAGATATTTAGCAGAATCCAAGTCCTAACCTTACCTGCAGACAGGCCCACAGGTTTGGGCCACCAGCTCCACATGACTGACAAGTTCCCTGCAGGCAAAATTAACACACTGTTTTAACACACTTTGCATTATCATAACACAGCTTCTGTATATAGCAGCTCAAGCACTTATTAAAGCTATCAACCAGGATAGGACATGTTTGACAGCACCTTTACTGTATGAAAACCCAACCTTAGATTTCTGGAGAAGGTCCTCCTTAGTCACCTCGCCTATTGAATCGAGGTGAGGACAAACGTCTTGATCAGCCATAGCTACCAACTCTCTTCTTCTGGTGGACCTCTGCAAACGTGACAGGGCATTAAAAACACTAGTCTACAGAGAAGAGGCTAACGCTAGCTCCATCACCTCAACACGAAACACACACACCTGGTCTCTGACTGATAACGCAAACGCATGTAAATCTGCAGCTACAGTTTGTTATTACCGTGAAGACAACAACCCCCCTACATAGAAACTGTCAGCCCTGCAGAGTAAAGGCCTTCTGTTTACCCACCAAAGCTCACAAAGCATCTTCCGGCTGCAGCGACGTTAGAAAGGACTCACAAACAGAAGCGGCTGCCACGACGCTAATGCTTATTTTTCATCTTCATGCAGACTGTTCATGCTGAGCGCGAGCGGGTCACGGTATGCTAGCAAGACACCGAAGAGGAGACGCGATACCCCGGCAAGCCATCCCCAAACAATCCCACCACCTCCTCCATCCGCAGCGAGGCCCGGCACGGCACGGCACGCACGACCACTGGGCACGACGTCAGACTGGAGGAGGCTGCGTCAGCCCAAACCACTGCTAGGACAGGAGATGCAAATGAAACGTAATTAAAAGATGAAGATTTTTTTGTTATTGTTGTTTCTTCTTGTTTTTGTTTTCATTTGATTTTATTCTGTCTTAGTTCTGTGTCTTTATTATTACTGACTTCATTAAATTTGTAGATAGATGTTAATAAAAGGCAATGTGTGCTAAGTTTTCATAAACGTCCCTGTTTACGGAAGTGACACAATGCTCTGCTTACGTCAGAGGTACGTAGCTAAAATGGGTCCCGCGAGGCCACTGGGTGACTGTTCCATAAACACCACGGATGAAAGTATTTTCCCTTCTCAACGATTTCTTAGTTTTTGCATGTTTGTCACGCTGATTTCAAATAAATTTTAATATTAGACACAAGTAACGTCACTCTAAATTGCCCATAGGTGTAAATGTGAGTGTGAATGGTTGTCTGTCTCTCTGTGTTGGCCCTGCGACAGGCTGGCGACCTGTCCTGGCTGTACCCCGCCTCTCGCCCTATGTC
>VOQJ01047973.1:92334-135444 GCA_015052665.1 Apistogramma diplotaenia | reverse complement strand
TTGTGTTTTTGTTTTTGTTTTTTTTGTATGTGTGTATGTTTTGTGTGTATATGTATATATATATATATATATATATATATATATATATATATATATATATATATATATACATACACATATATATACACAGGATACTGTAAATAACTTTGCTTTTTAGCATCTGGCCATCTGCTAATTGATGACAGATCAGTTTCCTTTCTGTGTTATCAATGATTTGTGCTAAATGCTAACATGTGCATGTAATATTATAGTTACCACTTAGGGAGAGGGTTACACAAGCTTTAACCTAATAAGCATTAATAAGGGGTCACGAGAGTTTGATGATGGTTGGGGGGATATAAAGGAGGGTTTGTGATGTTGGAAAAAATCAAGCCTAAAACCTGGCAAATTTCGCAACTCAGTACTGTTTTACTTATTCATGTGAAGTCCCTCCATTTATGTTCTCTAAACAAGATCCTTCTTTGTCATATGTGAAGAACATTAACCATGATTTGGCTCTCTGAAGTTTGTGAAGTGGACTGCTTGGGGTATTCAGCCATGCTAAATAAAATTCCAACACACAAGGAGTAAAAATGCTCACTTCAGCAGCAGAAGTGAACTGTGCAGGTAACAAGTGAACAGTGGCAACACAGTGTCTCAGTGGTTAGCACCGTGACCTCTGCTGTGGACCCTCTTCCAAGCCACTCCATCTGTGTGGAGTCTGCACGTTCTACCCCTGTGGACTTGTGTCCTTGAAAAGCATGCAAGGCTAACCCTGCCTTACTTTGACCCAAGACACACATTAAAGAGATTATCAGTCTCCGGAGTTTCATTTCCTGGTAAATAAAGATTCAAAAAATCATATCAGTTCACTGTAAACCGATGGGCAAGATTACTAATCAGCCATCAGAAGCTGAATACCCCGTGTATGGCAATTGGAACGCACTCATAATGTGTGAATAAACAGCTTTTCACTCTCTTGTCACCCACTCAGTGTGCAGAGATGCACCTGGGCCAACACATCTCTGTTGTTCTGCACCTCACAATTAGTGATATAGCGAGTTGATAGCACTATAGTAGTTGAGTGCAATATTAAATTGATGGCATTAACCCTGGCGCCCAAAAATGATGGCAAAATTTGTTGATACTTTCCACTCAAAACAGCTGATACCAGCCTCATGATGGTACTAGAGGTGAAGTGTTAGGATCAATCAAGTCGAAGTTGGCGTAATTAGACAAAACTTCCATCTTGGTGTTTTGGACATTTTTCAGTATGTACATAACTGAGACTGACCACCTTTGAGACCAACAGGGATTGCCTTCAGTGAGGCTCCTTGTCTAATTGTTAAAAAGACATCAATTAAAGTAACAATCAATATTATTCAATCAAGTCTCTTTCAGCCAAAGATCTGTTCAGTACGATAAAGTTAGATTGTCTCGCCCATGGCCAAGAGACAAGGTGAGGCCTGTTGCCAACAAAGTCAGACAAGGACTGTGGTAAAATGTTTTTAGGTAATTGCTGTTGCAGAGGAAAGTGGTGATGTAATTTTGGAGGGATGATGTAATTGCCTATCAGCATCATTGCACTTGTTTGGTACACCCATTGATTAATTAAGTGCTTCTCTGGTCAGTGACTGGGAGTGCATTGCAGTTAATGTAATGAAGACATCATTGGTCCTTTGGGAGATTAAAGCCTGGTTTGCTAGATTTTTACTCGGTTTACATGGTGACAAGCTCAAATCAGCTGTTGCCACCTAAATACATTGCTTTTTCCCCACATCTGCGTACGTCCTGCCTAACACAGGCATGTGTTTCTTCAGGCATAGTACAAATGCTTTGGAAGTAAATCTCTATGAGATTGCTGGCTGACGCTTTAGATTGCAATCCTTCTTTATTCAATAATCCATGACAGCATTACTGCATTGTTGTCACTCCTGCCAGTTTGTCAGACGCAACAGCCTGTTAAAGGAGACAGACAGTCTCGTTCCATGTCCAGCCTTTTGCACCATTTGGTGTTAATAGGAATGCAGGAGCGTTCTGTGCTGCATTAACCCTCCTTGTGCGTGCATACCAGAGGTGATGGGTGTGCATGTGATGAGATGAATCAACAGATAAGAAACCTGTTTCGAGTTGTCACCTTGAAGTGACTCTTAGATTAGGACATCTCTGAAAATTCATTAAGACAAAAAGGAGGAACTTGTTCTAGGCAAAATTTCACAATGCCCAGAACTGATCTTTGCCTTATACACATCATATACAGGATTTGACTTGTGAAATATGTGTTTATAAGGATTACAATACATTTTAAATAAAAATACACCTGACAGTGTCTTGTCAATGATCTTGATGCTAAAGAAAGGTGATACAAATACAGACTGTAAGTCAGCAAAACTGAATCTCTTCCCCCCGGTTCCCCAGGGAGACTGGCATGGTCAGCAGCCCTGCCTCTAGCCCCCTCCCACTTGTCCTCCCTCATCCTCTTGCCGTTTCGCCCCTGTTTGTGAAGGAGGAGTGCGAGTGAGCAAGGAAGAGGCAGGGCACGTTAGCCCAGGCTGGGGGGGTGGAACTCAGACGGCAGGCAAAGAATACAAACACACACATTGACATGCACACGCACACACATGCTCAGTCAGCGTAAGTGACACAAGTGCTGGCTCCATTCAGCACTGAGTAGACTGACTCACAGCTATCCATTAGCCAGCATGCCGCATAGAAAGAGGAGTTTCACTTTTGGAGCCTATGGGGGGTAAGAATGAATATTCTACTGGTTCATTATTGTAGCTATTCGTCTTCGCAGCTCTCGTGTGTGATTGCATGCGTGTTTGTGTGTCTGTTTCTAGCACCTGCTTTGATGACTCTGCACATTCTGTGTCTGTATTGGTGCTTGCATGTTTGTGCTGTTGGTGCTCTGGAATCCTGACAATTAAAAAAAAACAGCTTTTGTTCTAAATGTGCTGCTGCTTGTTTTTGTAGCTTTCCACTGGATGTGATGTTAATGCTGTTGCTGTTTAATGACCATGTCTTAAGGGATTAACGTAACTGTGTTCATTAATGATAAAGTAAAATATAGAAAAGCGCAAAAAATATAAGGTTACAAAATCATAATAGAGAAAATTACATTAAGGTTGAATTTGCAGTGAAGTACATTTGCATAGTAATAATGCACTCATAATATTCCACAATTGTTTGTATTCCTGACTTAATGCTTGTATTTGATATGCGATTTTATTGTTTGTTTATAAAGAAAGAAATATGCGCAGTACAGCTGAGTGTTTGTCACTGGGCGCTTTTGTTCACAGTGAATTTATTTGGCCCACTTGAGCTGTTACAGGACAGTGGGCAGTCAAGTCAAGCAAGCATGTTTTTAATGGTCAAAGGAACAGGTGCCCCAGTGCAATTGCATGCCTGACAATGAAAGTGTTGTGTGTGTGTGTGTGTGTGTGTGTGTGTGTGTGTGTGTACATGTATTTTGTGTGTGTGTTGAGTAACCTCAAGAAAGTGGTGAACTCGCAGGGATAATTGCAGCCAGGGTGAGCAATGAATCAATTTTAGTGAGTGGTTGCAATAACGACATCAGCTGGCTGATGATGAGAGAGGAGGTATGTTTATAGGGTCTTATCTTGGTCTCCAAGAACACCAAGGACTGCCCCCCTCCCCAGGTGTCTATACTTTGCAGATTTGCATGGCCTTTTGCTTAATTCGAACAAGTTGTGAGCTGTTACTAGAGTAAGGGCCACAAGTGTTGATCCGCGCAACCAGTTACTTTTGACATATTCAAACTTTTCTGTTTCAGTTAAACGATAGCTAACTCAGAAATGCTGGTTGCTGCACTTAAACGGCCATGGGGAGGTTGACTAGATTTGCAGTATATTTGTCAAACCAACCAGTTCGTTTTCATCCATTTTTACACTAATTAAGACTGAAAAAATATTAGAAAACACCCCAAATCGAGCATAAATCTAATATTTTTATTTCTTCTTTAAGTTTGTTGTTGAGTTTATGCATTAGGACAGCTGTTTAGAGCTGTAGTTTTTACCAGCTGTCAAATACCAGCAGTGTTTTCAACAATGAGCCCATTAAGATTTGACACATGACAATAAGAAGACAATGGGGTAGGAAATCAGGAGAAAAGTGAGGTGCATGCTTTATTGTAAGCCTTTTCTCACTCCTTTATGCATTTTAAAAGGGAAAAAACAGGATAACAATTTGCTTTTTTTGGTCCCACAACTTCTGTTATGAAACTCAGGCAGGAGAAGAGGCTAAAAACCCAATGCAATCTCACAAATCTGTTACAAAAAACCCCTAAAAACTAAATAAAATTCTAAAATTTATTCAGGCTGTTTTAATAAGTGTTAAAGGCTCACGATAGCCCTGCCCATCCATTTTATTTTATGTTTTTTACCAGGTGAACATACAAACATGCGAAATGTGTCTGTACACTATTCCACATGTATGGAAGGTAAAACACTACACACTCAAACCCCCAAAGCTTTACAGTAACCTTTTGCTGTAAGGAGTTCTGGTCCGGCTGTAGGCCGCTGTGTTTGCACTCATTATCCACAGTTTGTTACACCCAGTGGAACATTGATTGAAGGCACTGAGAAATACGGATCTGCTCGGTGTATAACACAACACAGTTGCTATTTCTGTTTAGAATTGGCTTTGAATGCACTGGCATTTGAATAGGTCAGGGTGATTGCTAACATTGGGGAGTAATCTATAATATACTCTGCTCCCTGGTTCCCATTGACATTCACTTAGAGGAGCATAACCCCTCTGTTCTCAGCAGATTATTCTTTCTTTGACACATCACGCTCTAAGATTTGAGCATAAAAAGATTCATGAAAGTGCCACTTAATCAAGGTGGGTGGGATTGCCTTACCTTGGGTAGGCTACGGCCCCTTCTTTGAGGTCACTTTCTTCTACTTTCTTTTTACTGAGCAGCAGAAATAATGTTGCGAGACCAAACTTTCATATCCTATATTATCTGTAATTGCAAGTATTCCTTCTACATTTTTATTACAGCTGTACATAGGACATACTTTACATGTTTGAGTTTGTCTCACGCAGCTTGCTCACAGAGGTAAGCTCCTAGATTATGGAATAAACAGAGTCATGACTTGTTAAATGAACTGAATGCTCTTCCATTAAACCCGCTGACAATAGCTTCAGGCAGCCTGAACAATGATGCTGTATGTTGAAGCGTCCTATTGAAAGACTGGAAGTATACTGTTTTGAAATCTGAGCAGACCTTTGTTGCAGCAGGCATTTTATGGTCAGCTGATTTGAAACTGCCATTTCTTCAAGTAAACAAGCCCAAAGAGCCTTTTGAAATCTTTGATTTATAGTAGCAGCACAATTAGCAATCAGTTCTAGTTCACTAGTAGAAGCTGGGGCTGGCATCATCAAAGAATTCATCATAAGCTTTCAGCATATTGTTGTTGGAGTGGTCTGAGAGGGATGTAGACTCCTGCACCTCATCTGGGGTCAGTTTTCAGGGCTCAGAAGATCTAACCTGTGAGTGGAGACTTTTGGCAACCGCGCATCTTTTCTGAAAAGAGCAAGTGAGCAGGGTGATTTGACTAAAGAGTAAAAAACAGTCAGTGCAGATATGGTGGCATATGCAGTGATTTTTCAGTCCTGTGAAACCAAAACACAGCAGCAAGCAGAAGACTCTGAATCATGTGCTGACCTTCATGCCTCTTAAACAGAGAGGGGAGAGCCAAAGGAGGAGTGCTGACAGCTTTCAAGCTATAGTTTCTTTCTTTTTTGGCCCTTTTTTTGTTTTGGTTTCTGCAGCTTTAATCATATATAAATTCTGATTTGACCCAAAAAGCATATATATATTAATTAATATATATATATTTTTTAAAGCATGAAATATTTTATTTTACTGAAAGTAGTTCTCTAGATCACCACATGGTGTTGCAGTGGTTGGCACTGCTGCCTCAGTAAGAAGGTCCTGGGTTTGAATCCACCATCTGGCTGGGGTGTTTCTGTGTAGTTTGTTGTCCCCGTGTTGTCCCCCCATTGTGTACTCCAGCTTCCTCCCACAATCCAAGGACATGCACTCAGCACTCAGTCAGGTTAGTTTAATTGGTGATTCTAAATTACCCATAGGTGTGAATATGAGAGTGAATCTCTGTTAGCCTTGCAATATACTGGTGCACACCGCCCCCCCCCCCCCTTAAATGAACTAAATGCTCTTCCAGTAACCCCCCCCCATCTCCTCCTTGTGACCCTGAATAAGCAGGAGAAAATGCATGGATCACGTTATTTATTTTTATACCTTGTGCTTATGCAAAAAAAGTGGCTTTTATCTCTGATTTTTGATGGTCAGCTGTCTAATGCCCATTGTTTCAATTTTAACTGTGAACAATGAGAAGACGAGCCAGAGGGGCTGATTTTGTTTGATAAAAGCAAATGTTTGCATGAAAAAGATGATTATACTGCAAGGCGGGGCTACTTGAGAACAGGAGGCCATTCAAGTACCAAAAGGGCACAGGCAAAACAAATAGGAGCTACAAGGTAACCAGGGGGGCTCTTCGGGGCCCACACTCTCGTTTTACCTTGCATATTTACTCTGACATTCTCATTCATATCCACAATGACAAGCTGTCTGCAGAGAACAATTGGGAGGGAAGGCACTGGCAGTTAATCGCCTAACGTTCACAACGTTACCGATGCTGCCGCAATCATGTCCAGACACATCAGCTTCAACAGATGATTTATTTTTCATTGATAAAAAAGTACGGCTCTATGGGGTCCGTCTAACTAGAGAGAAAACATTTCTGAACAGCAGTAAAATGGGCCTTTCACTCTTCAGCTTCAATAGTTGTTTCAAATGGAAATCTCTTCTTTATGCAACCCATTTATCTTGGTGTCCTTTATTTCTTTCTCTGTTTTTCATGAGAAACTGTCTGCAGATGTTTACACTTTGATGTCATTGACATACCTATGTCATCATTTCCCTTCGCTTCACTACGTGGGGAGTTTCACAAACATCTTCATGTCTATGAGTTCCTCCATTAGGAGTTGAGCAACCAGACTTGGCACTGAGACATATTTTAGGCCACTGAAGGTTCTTATCTACATATCAGATATTATGACATCCTCATTGCCTAGCAACCAGCTACAAATGGGATAAAATGATCCATGTGTACCATTTATGCACCTTATAAATGTACTGTATCGTTTTCAAAACTTGGATTGCACATGATATATTATGACATTGTTATGTTGCCTGGCGACCACCTAGCAACAGACTGAAATATATAGTAGAACGCGAC
The DNA here is from genome assembly GCA_015052665.1 of Apistogramma diplotaenia. NCBI lineage: Eukaryota > Metazoa > Chordata > Actinopteri > Cichliformes > Cichlidae > Apistogramma > Apistogramma diplotaenia. The sequence continues at coordinate 128,176 of VOQJ01047973.1, read as the reverse complement.
CCAAAAAGTGGGATAATTTTTAAGTGCATCAGTTTGCCACCAGCACGAACAGATCAAGCAATACCGTAGCATGGGCATGTGCTGGTAAATTAAAGGAACCACTGGAAGCTTAAAAGTTATCTGAAGTGGATGCATAGCTACAAATATAATGCTCTCTTTATATCATCAGTACTGCTACTCTAAGATGATGCAGCTGAAATATAACAGAGACCTACATAGAACTGCACGCTACAACTGCATTAAAGTGGTTCATTTTGGCTGCTACACTTGAGGAAATGAAACCAAAGTCATCAAATCTGGTAAAAAGAAGAATAATCTTACTGCAAATGCAGGCAGTTCCTTTTAACTCTGACCAAAACCTTTTTGAGTAACACAACTTTGCATATAGGTCTTCCTGTGACCAATATGTAAATCCACATTAAATAATTAAAGCAAACAACATTCAAACATTCAAAGTTATTACACTTGAAGTTAAATTAAGTCGTCATGCGTTTTGTTTGTCTGTTAGATGTACTAAATAGTTTTCACGCACACTGTATCCAACTGTACTGTAGCTAAATGAGGACATTCAGCCACTTTACGCTGATTTAGGTGGGCTGAATGAGCCCATTGATATGAGCTCATTCAGCACACGTAGGCCTGAGACACAGTACAGTGTCTAGATCTGTTCACGTTCAGTATTGTTTGACAGTGTTTCTCATCACTACCCTGACTGTTATTTCTGCTTAAGGCTTTGTGCGTCTCACTGAGTATATTTTTGAGTTCAATCCCAAAGGATAAAGAATGGCTACATTCAGACTTGGATATGAGAATGCTATATGTGTTTATGTAGGTGTCAATGTTAGAAAGGCCTTATTCAGAATAACTTGAATAGTCCTGCATACTGTAGTCATCCAATCATCCACTTTTCTTTATTTTTGCTGGATAAGTGGTGGCATGTTGCTCAACTGAGATTTCAGTCTGTACCAAAGTACAAATTGAAATGTCTCCAAAACTTTTTGATAGATTTTTACAGCATTTTGAACAGACATCTGTGGTAATTATGAAGCCTTTGGTAAGCCCCTAACTTTTTCATTTATGTTGGCAATAATGGACTGAAATTAAATCCGCTACAGCCTAAGGATGAATTGTATTTATATTAAGATCAGATGATTACAATTGACCTCAGTAGCAGCCATCATCACCCCCCCCCCTCAAAAAAAACAGGTAAATCTCATGTTGGTTTGCTCTTTAAGTTGCTTTAGACTGCTTAACAGTAACTCAATCCTGCTTCAGGCTGCTTGTATGTGCACATGCACATGTTGCCTGGTGTAATTTCCTGGCTGAAATAATATTCAGCTTTAGTTATACTCATTAACTGAAATGAGGCCGATGCGGACGTGTGGTGAACATGTATTCTTTACAATGGCCAGCAGAGGGGAGACTCCTCTAGTTGCACAAGATGCTAGGTGGCAGCTGCTAGGTGAGATATATGACCTTTTCACTTGTGTTTTCATTGCGGAATGTGAAGTCCACACCGTTAAAGGACTTTAGTTACTATCAGCTCCTTCAGGGTGAACTGGGTGCAACACAGACCACGAATAAACCAGAATTTACTGCAGCCGCAGGGAACTGGGATCATTTCTGTGTGAGCTGGGTTCACTGCTGTTCCTGTTGTTAGCATTCGTTTCGCAACATTTATTCCCACAAATGCTTTTTATTTAAAAATTGTGTTATAAGGTACTGAGTAACCAGCCTCAAATTATATCTTTCTTTCATGCCGGGGGTAAATCTGAGTGTTGTTTGTGTTCTTTCAGTATCAGGTTTTTTTTTCTACTGGTGATCAAAAAGAAACACTGGTTGAAAGTACAGCACATGTCTGAAAGGTGAAACCGTGAAAGGCTTTATGAAACAACTGATGGGATGTTTATGTTTGGTCTCCACCTCAAGTTTGCAGTTCTTCTCACATTTATGTTCTAGAATTAAAAGTGTAAGAACATGTCACTGCAGCAGATTTGTAGCCGAACAACAAACGTATTTGCTTTGAGCTGGATTTCCTCCGGTCTGACTCCCCGGCCTTGTCTGCTGACCTACTTGCCACGAGCAGTGTTGCTGACTTATATAAATATATATACTACAGACTTAAGCTTTAGAGTGAAGAAAATGTTTGAAAGTTTAGTTTGAGATGAGAGGAACTTGCGAGCTGTAAAGTCAGATTAAGCTGAATTAACTAATTGTCAAGTGTCACAGCTGCTGACACAGTGATGGCCCCAAGTTTCTGAGACCTGCCTTGAGACTGTTTTTATCCCTTGCTGATGTTTGTTTCCGTGGCAACCCATTTGTGTGTATGTGTGCGTGTGTGATACCTAGCTGAGAGCGTGGAGGAAGCATTAAAAAAACAATTTGCTTGCATCTGGTTACGACCTCCTGAGCTGTAATTCCTCCCCGTGCTATGATGGGGCTGTGAAATGAACTAGTTAATCTGGTCTTTTTCAGAAAGTAAAATCAAAACAAGGCTACCCACAGTCTTTTCGCAGCTAGATTTGAACGTGCAAAACATGACGCATGACACAAAAATGCATTAGCACAGGCATATTTATTCTAGCACACTTTTGTCCACTCCAGCTGTGACGGAATATTCTTTGTTTTGCTGTTACGACGGGGATTTTATTTTTGTGACTGACTGTTGTCAGCTCTTCGTCTTTGTCCTGTTCAGTGCATCTTTACTTTACATGATTAATAGAAGTGTCATTTTCAGTTGTGGTAGATTGTATGCATAATACTTTTAGTATAAAGTCAGTAATGGTGATGATCAAGCAGCTTCAGTGTACCTGCACTCTAGCTAAACCCCATTCATAGTGTTTACCACCATAAAGGGACTACAAGTTGATTTCATAATGGTAGGTTTGACATATCTATTCTTCCTTTGTCCCACGTTATCTGTAGGAGGTCTAAGATGCCGGGTGCCATGTTTTGTGCTCCAGCTAAGGTTTAATGTGATTTTAAATATTCTGTATTTGTTTTGGGCTCTCTGGTTTGGAGCCTTTTTCCAATAATCTCGACACGCCCTGTTTGATTTCATTTTATGGGAGTTCCATGAAACCTGAGAACCTGGGTGAGCAGCACGGGATGAGGTTGAGGAAAATGTTGTTCTTAGTGATGCAGCACACATGAAAACAGCTTTCTTCTCCTCACACTCAGCTTCACAAGAGCAGAGTCGCCGACTCATAAGCATTTTTCTGCACTCCCAAGAACCGGTGTGCATTCCACTTAAGTTGGAGCGCTGATTTATCTACAGATACGTGTCTGTTAGGCTCAGTGAAATCAACACTGGTGGTAGATTTGAGATAGAGCAGCACCACGAATTCCATCTGGGTGCCATTATTTGTCACTTGAAGGCCTGGGTTTTGAAAATGATGAGTGATCTTCTGCACTGAGGGGAATCGGGCGAGAACCTACTGTAACAACACAAATCTGTTGATTCGTGACTCCTCAGTGCAGTGAACAAACAAACCCCCCCAGGGCCTGTTTCCTCTCTCTGAGGCAGTTTTCTAAGAAGGAGGAAGCTTTAGGCTTTCGTTTATTTTCTGAGCATTTCTCACAAACAAAAGAAGAAGTACAGACTTTTTTTTTTTAAATCTTTGGTTCTAAAGTTTCTTATTTGGGGATTTTTGTAATCAATGAAACGAAGAGACCTCGTTATATGAATGGAAACTGGACTTCCTTCACCAGAATGATTTCGGAACTGTGAGCTCATGAATTTTGATCTACGACCCTTTTGTTAAGACTTAAATGTCCCAAACTGATAGATTGTCAGAAATTTATGTTTTTCACCACCAGGTTAATGCTTTTTTATTTTTTATTTTTATTTTTAGAGAAGTATGTCAACTGTTGCTGAATGGCTATGAAAGTGGATTCATCAGACAGTATATATAGCTCATATATAGCTCATATAATGATTTTGACCTTACAATGTAACCAGCTGGTCAAAAATGTTCAATTTTTATTCTCAATGGTATTCAACAATGCCTTCTAAAACTCTAATATTCTCCTCACTTCTACCTGTAGCTTGTGGTTAGTGCTAAATGCTAAAAAGCAACCTGATACATTGTAATAGTGAACATGGCAAAAATGATAAAAATGCCCATCTATGGCTTCACAGAGCAGGTACCATGGCATAGTCTTTGTGTGTGTGTGTGTGTGTGTGTTTCTTTTTCAGAGAGTGAGAGTCACTTACAGAATTGCTTGATCCACCGGGTGTTGCTGTGTCATGCACACTAATCATCTCCACACCATGGTGACCCTATTGGCAGACACAGAGTGTGAGCAGACACCCAGTTTGGGCTTTCAGGAGGTCTCCTTTCTATGTCCTGAGAGACAGGGTCAGCAAGGAAGGGAAAAATCATATCATTGGCTTATTGGCTTATTTCTTTGGCATGGTTTAATGGTGTGTCTTCTTGAGTATAGTTCAGAGATCAATATAAGACTAAAGGTACAATAAAGGTACAAAATCTTTTTCCTGACCACCTCTGCTGATTAGAGGACAGTCTGCACCAGAACCAAATATCCACTTTTTAGATGTAAAACTTAAATGCTGCATCCAAAGAGAAGTTGTGTTCTTTGTAAGAGTAAAAGCCTTTGGTCCTTTTTGTGTGTCATGTGGTTAAAATCCTGCCTCATGGGCTTGATTATCATGATAAATATCTTTCTGCCTTATGAGAAGAGCAAGCCCAGTTTGCCATTAATTTCATGTCATGATTATATTTCTTCTGCATGCACAGCGCCATCTTTTGGCAAAAACAAGCCTCTACATTCTCATCTTGCTTGTTCCCAACCTTGCTTCATCTGGTTATTGTTTCCAGTGTTTACTGCTGCTTAAGTCTGTTTATCCAGAGTATGTAAGGACAGATGACAGCTTATCCTGGTGTGACAGTGTGCAATGAACCTCAAAGCGCAGATTCAAACTAGAACAAGATTCATTTTGTCTCAGAAAACACAAGAATAGTAATCATCCTTTCATTCGTGGGAATGATGCTTTAACAGATGGCAGGAGTTATTTCAGGGTAACCCAGCCTGCATAAGCAACCTCTTTCAGTTCACTGGAGTTTTCTTTAAAGTGCACTTTAGATTAAACTGAGTAAACTTGCAGGAAGAGAAGAGCAATGTAGAAACGAATGTTTATGTAGAACCATCTCTAGGTATTATATTTCTGTTCAGACTTTTAAGTAATTCAGGTTTTTTAATATGTCAAATGTACTTGTTTTTAGTAAATGTCAACACGTTAATTAACCATATTTAATTCGTACTGTAACAACCGTCATTTGTTGTTTTTCAGAGTGGACAAGACATTCTCCAAGGCCAGAAGCTTATGGTAAGTGTTTCCTTTAGTTTTAATCAAAATACAGTAAGCAAACGCAGTCATTTAAAGTTCCTGCAGCCTTCTCCTTTCAATGTCACCGACTCACACCGGCTTTTTAGGTTTCAAACATGTGAATCAGCGCAGTGAGCAGAGATAGGTAAGATGAATGGGACTGTAAAAGGTAGAGCAGATGGACAGCAGCAGGGAAACAGACACCCAGTGCGTCCTGCCATCTCTGCAGTGCTGGCAAGGTTGGAGTGCTGCTGTGAGCGGCACACAGAGAGAGGCAGGCATCTGAGCATGCACACCTCCTGCCACTGCAGATACACGACACCATTTCTGAGAGCTTTTAGGTGTGGTGGCATGAGCGTCTGGCCCTCATCCCCCTCTGTCTGAATGCGGCACGTTAAAGCAGTGCTACACCATAGTATCATCACTCCTTCCCTCTGGAATACAAATTCATGAGGATATCTTTTACCAGCCAGGCCTGCATTACTCAGCAGTGGCTGAGCTTGTTTGCACAGGCTCTTGTCCGGCCATCAGCTGCTGCTGCCTGAGACAGAGTGATTGCACCTCTTTGTAAAGAAGAAGAGTAAACTCTGGACTAAAATAAAGATGAAGAGGAGGATCTAAAACAGGATACAAAAGCAGCACAGGAGATAAAAGAACTCTGGGCGTGAAGAAAAGGAAGAAGGGAAAGGAAATGACTGGATGAGGTGACATTACAAGTAGAAAGTGTGGGGCCTGCATCAGAAAGGCAAGATATGCTCGTTTTTTTTTTTTGGCAATCACGATCTTCTTCAAAGCAGGGAATAATTCAGCACTGCTTGATGTATGTGGTGCAGCGTCTTAGAGCTACTTTATATTATCATCAGTGTTCACACCCAGCAGGGCAAATCATCTTTTATCAGCAGCGCTGATGGTGCCGGGTTAAAACAACAGTGAAAGTGCCATCAGACCTTTCATGAGTTTTTCCTTGAAATCACTGAATCCAGGTGCATACGTGTTCTGTATACTGGACACTGCTGGAAATTTTTGAACAGTGAGCTAAAACACCCGACCGCAAAAGTTTAACAGAACCCAACAAAATGCCGTGCTCACCTTTCCGAATCGGGAGGCCAAGAAAACTCTGGTGAGTTTCTGATTGACTTTAGATAATGCTGATAAGAAGTGCATGATTCCCCAGCTGCTTGGCAAAAAGATTTTAATACACATACTGAGGATTATCCGTATTATCCTCCTGTTGCATGTATATGTTTTAAAAATATGAATGCAGTGATTACATAGAACACGCTGTGATTTGTGACAGGAGAGCTGACCTGATGTATTTAAGGTGAGGAAGTGTTCAGTTTTGATCCTTTCACACTTGCTGTGGATTAAATGTTAATTGATCATCTTTTATCTGGTCATTGTGGGTGATACATAATAAACACATGATCCTCAAACCCAGTTTCGACCCTCTGCAGGGGAGGCCTGTAATTGGTGCTACTCCTTTCTTGCTAAGCTCCCTGAATGGGAGGAAATTGGAGAGAAGGGTTAGTGTGGATAATGGCTACGCTGAGATGTTGTATAAGAGTATTTCTCCTCTCTCAACTTTGCACATATGAACATACATCCAAATAAAAAGTGCGCTGTCCTCCTCTGTCCCTGGAGCAGGATGGATTATTGTCACAGGCTGTTGGTTGTATAACTCTGCCCATTCTTTAAAACCAACCACAGGTCCCACTCTCCCATCCACGCTTCAGCTAACCCGACCTTCACGTTGGACAGGTATGCACTTTTGAACCTCCCTCAGGAGCCACTTTTGCAAGGAGGAAAAAAAAATCGGGCTGGACTTTGACATCACAGATCAGTGGGCTTTGCTTTAAATGTGGACAAAATCAAAAACAGTCTTTAAATTCTTCCTCTTAGATGCACATGCTATTCACGTTCATTTCCCTCTTGCTCCAGTTGCCCAGTTTTTGAGACACTGACTATAGAGATGTCTGCCTTTCTCCAAATACAATAAAACTAAATGACTCTTGCCTTATGCTGCACCAAGACAACAGAATATGTTCAGAGAGCTCAGCAGCAATGTCTCTTTCCAGAAATTGTGACCTAGTTCCTAAAAAAACATCTATAAACCTTGTTGTGCGCAGTTCCCATTTAGGAACTATTTTCTCTATCCTGAACTACACCCGCCAGCTGTATCAGTGTGCAGAAAAAGACATGTCCATTTACATGTGATGAGAGGCTCATGCTACTTATAGTGTGACAGGATGTCACTGAGCTGTAATGTGGTTCAGCAGAGAGAAAACAGTGCCTACATGAGACTGTTTGCAACCAGGTTTATGGGGGATTTTGAGCTGCAAGATCCTGATTTCCAGAATGAGGTATCGCTGCTTTTTTAAGACTACTATTATTATGAAATATAGGTTCTAATTTTATGAAATGAGCAATACACAGCAGAACAATCCAGTTCAATAAACAGCACAAGTAAGAAATAGGAAAAATGTATATATTTGTAAGGTTAAACACAGGATAATTGGGTATAAAAAGCACATAATTCACATGTGCAACTCAGTGTTGTCACTTGCAGATTATTTAAAAGTGCCTTAAACTCATCATCACGATGATCCTGTGACCTCAGAGTGTAAGGACCCGAACTCTTTTGTTGCAAATGGATCTGAAGATAAGAGGGAAGCTCACCTAGTATACACATATACACGAAAACACACCAGCGTTTGAATCTGCGAGCATGACGGAAGGACCGGCCAACGTGCTCACAGTGAGCTTTTCAATTTGAGGTAAATCTTAATGCCTTATGATGCACAGTGTCCAGAGCATGTAGATGCTGAGATGAAGTGTGCAGAACATCACCGTAGTCAAGCACAGAAAGAAATGGTGTGGCAACCTGTTAGCATGTGCGATTGCTCAGCAGAATTCAGACCCATCACTGCATTGATGGAGGGAAGAAAACATCACACAGACTCGTGCACTTCAACTTGGAGTGGGCTGAGAGAGCTTCTTTCCTGCCTGCACTCTCTTTCTCTTCCTTTATTAACAACATAGCGTCACAGAACACCAAGTCTCATTGGACTACCTTTAACATGTCACTTCCCATGACTGAGCTATGGAAGTAAAAGCATACACACATACAACAGAGCATAAACCTTAACACAACCAATCTCATGATTTAATTCTATAATAAAAACCCAGCTCCAGCTTTAGTCTTTTTGACTAACTTTAGAATATGAAAGAAAGAGCTGTATCTATGAAGGAGATATTTGTACTCTGAAACACACTCAGTTTTGGTACCCTGAGATGCAGATATTCGGGGCAGGCTCACAGGGTTCGAGTTGGAATTGGTGTTAGAAAACAACATGACTTTTGTTTTGTTCACATTTAAAACAAGTTTTAAACTGTAAAGATTTGGTTGCAGTCTTTTGGTGTTGCCTCCTGGTGGTGAAAGCTGATAGTGCATAGTGTTGGAAATTAATTAATTAGCCCTTAAGTCAGGTAAACTGGCAACTTCAGAATAAACATAGTGCAAATGACATGTTTTTGGCCTCCCACCCATCAGCTGCTTTTTTCTGTTTACCTCAGTGGGTACTGGCATTCTTTATTTCTGTTGAATGACCTTGCTATCTATTCCCAATTGTGTGATGTTGATGCTTTCTAAATCCTAGGCCCATTTCATCCTTGCTGTCTGTTTTTTTCCAAAAACACTTAAGCGGTATCATTGTAAACACTCCTGTGTTTGTGTACACTGATTTCCCGAGAGATGTCACTCCTCATCATCGTCTGCCTGTCTCCTCTGCACATGCGCTCACCGCTACATTGTGAAAACGGGCTGGGTGTCAGATTGCTCGTGCGTGCTCATCTGTGTATGTCAAGCTGAGTTGTCTGGAAAAGCGGACATACTGGGAAAGCAAACTGTCAAGCCCGATCAGACTAGACTGTTTGTCTGTGTGTCTCCTGCTGTCTGACCCAATATAGCACCAAAGTGACAAGCTCACCCCTGGTTCGAACCACCTCGATAATCCAAATCCTAACATGTCATCCCCGATCCAGACCCAGCCGAAGATGTCTTATAAAAACATAAAGTCCAGAAGACAGCCGGCTGCTGAAGGCTGAGATGAATCCCAGGCAACTTTGACTTGACATTTCCATTTTCAAGTCCACTTATTTGCCTGCAAAATTCTTTATCACAGTTGCACTATGAAATACAGGATTCAGGTATTAGAAAGGCAGCAAAGGTCTTAAAGATGAGCATATTTTTTGCGGGTCCTGTTTATTGACAGCTGTCATGCAGAAATGATGAGCTAAGCCAGGCGGAGGAAGAGGCTGACTCAAGGATTTTCTGTTCTCTGCCATCCTTCCTCTTTCTCTTTCTCGTGACAAAAGACAAATCTTGCATGATCAGGCACACTTAACGGATGAAACTGTATGAAGTTAGGTATCGTACACTAGTAGCTCCGATATCAAACACAAAAAGAACATAAAAGGACACTAGAGTGACCTTCTGTTGTAGAAAAGGCACATCTGCCTGACCGTGATTTCCCGGAGGGCTTGTTTCTAAGGAAATCTGTGCAGTGACATTGTTAGAGATAAGGAAGCTGAAAATCAGGACCTACTGCTAGAGAGAACATCCTTTATTCAATACCACCTGCTATACCTGGCCTTTCACTGCTGACTGAATAGGACTATCTGTGAGGGAAGGTGTAGGCTCAAGAGAAAGAGCCTCCTCATGCCTCAGATTCCACAGACATTTTATTTTTTTATGATTTCCAGTCTGTGCTCTCTAGTCTGCTTTTGATTTAACAGAGGTTTGAAACCTTTTGAATTTTTCAGTGGGTGCAGTAATGTAATACAAGAATATGCTCATCGCCGTTTGTGTTCTAGTTTCTTATTAGAAACTGCTGATTAGGATTTCCTTATCTGCCTTTTTGTATTAAAGGTCTTTTTTAGGTGCAGTTCCCTCGGGAACAAAAACCTTCTCAGACTTATCTGCTATTTAAATTCTGCCCAGTATTTGCTTGGCACCAGAAATGGGTTTGCAAAACAGATTAGGGAAACTCATATGTTTATTTTTGTTACCTCCTTCTGGCACACAGATTGAGACACAAAGCTGACTCATAACATCATTTGAATTATGTTACATATTTCGTGACGCTTAACCTCCAGCAAAATGAAGCAAGTCAGAAAGTCAGATCTTTTCATCTGGAAAAATCACCCCTGAGTGATAAACACCGCTCAGAGAAATGACTTTACACCAGAAGGTAATCCTCCTGTTATTTGTTTAAGTGGCGGCTGGAAGGGTGTCCTTGGGAACACGGGAACTTCCGAGGTCTTTTTGTGTTGTAGCTGATACCCGAGGTGTTCCTTGTGTATCTGGATTTCGGAGGGCTGATATGGGAATTCGGGCAGGTCAAGCCACCTGCTGATGAATGGTGAAAAGCTTAAGAAGGAAGTGGCTCCTAATATTTAAACGTCTGCGCCATCAGTGTTACATTGGCACAGAAGTAACACGATAGCCCAGCCGAATGTGTTTGTGGATGTCTGACATAAATTTTCACACACGAGATATATGGCGTGCTGGATAAATGACTTGTGCTGTGGGATTGTAAACAGTGTGTGCAAATTAATAGAGGTCAAACCTCTGGCCTTAACATGCAGCTGCTGCCATTGGAAACAAGCCCACAGTAAATTATCTGCAAGGCACCAAGCAGTGATTCAACAAGCTGGTGGATGCACTGGAGCATGTAGCGTATAAAGAGCCAGATGTTGTCCTCAAGCTTTTGTAAAGACCAAAAATACTTCTAAAGGCAATTGTTATACTCACATTTGACTGGTACACTCAAACATAACATCAGGATTTGAAAACAAGTAACTACATACATTTTGATGGACATTATATCCATGTAGGTTCTGGGTCTTCCAGGTCGTGGCAGTCTGAAGCGCTTGAACCGAAGGCAACTGCACTTCTTTTGTGCCTTTTTCGGTGATGTTGTATCATCTGTTTTGAACATTAATATCGCTGCAAACAGCTACTATTTAAAGATTTAGTTGCGGGATGACATATTTAGCAGAAAATGATGCCTTTGCTGCTTTATGTTTTCGTGGCCCGGCTTAAACGTCTGAGTGCATTAGTGCATGTGAGTTTCTACCGGGGAAATTCGGCATTCACCACCTTCATAAAGAGACTAAGAGTGACCTCTTACTCTGCATTTGGAAAGTAAAATAGCAGCGCTCAGCACAAGAGTCTCAGGTTCTGTTTTGCTCTTCTCCTCTGCTCTCTGTTTCACCTTAGGGGGTGTACTGCGAAGCAAGATTAATGGGTTAGCGAGCTATGTCCGGTTTTTTGTGTCACGAATGTAGCTCTCTATTTTTTACCTGGCGACCTCTCTGTGGTAACTTATACTGAACACATAACCTGGTTGCGTTCCCAGTTTTGGTTTCAAATTGGCTGAAAGCAGCACATTTGCAGGGATTCTTTTATTTGGATCTTGTTTTAAGTGCAATATAGATTCTGTCCTGGATGAATCCATTTTATATTTGCAAATTATTAAGCCGTGCTTTACTTAAAGCACTGAAGGAAGTGCCACATGTCCGTGTATTCATTTGGTAATGCAGAAAATGTGTAAATGTTGTTGCTTGATTCTAATCTGCTGCTAATTCCCTTTTACAACGCTGGAATTGGAGCCAATAAAACACAGAACGCAGCAAGAGTTCAATCAATAAAATGAACTTCACTTCAATCTGCTGATAAACGAAAGCAATTACCACATCTCCTTTTATTAGGCTATGGCACAATGACACGTAGTATTTAAATGTACCAGTTTAAGCTTTTAGTGTTTTAATGTACACCCACACCTTAAAAATAAACAGGACCACGGAGAGCGCACTCAGTGGGAAAATAATTAACTCAAATTCAAATGTTTATTTTGCCACTCTGTGCAATAAATCACCAGATTAGTGATTTTCTGTAGCATTAATCTCTTTTATTTGGAACAGTGTTGCATTTTACTGTTTTAGTTTTTATCTTCATTATAGCTTTTTAATAACCATTTTATCATCATCATTATCTGATAATGTCTCTAATTGGAGAAGGCAGCACTCATAGGGGCCATGTCATGCAGAAAAAGAGTCACATGACCTGCAAAGTGGCCATTGTTATGTGAGCAGGCACAGAGCCTAAAGCAGAGCAGAGCAAAGCTTAACGGGAAAAGTTGTTTACTACTGTCGTGATACACTGTGGGTTTTTGGTTTTATCAAGCCAGCTACTGCAAAGAAAGCCTGACTATGTTGAACTTTGCTTGCAGTATAGCCCTCAGGTGTGTTAAGTAGAGGAGAGGCAGGGTTGAAGTTATGAAGTGCAATAGAAAGCTTCTCAACAAGCATAAATTTAAGGTGTCAATAATAGTCTCAAAAGAAACAGCCTAAAGTCTGAGAAACAGCGACAGCCAGTCAAGGTGTTTTACAATGATTGCATGTGGATGTTTTTTCTTTGTAAATACATGTCAAAGGAAGTGGGAGGTGTGGCCATGCCTCTTTTTGTTCTGGATGGAGATGCCGGTGCTCTAATGAAACATCCAGTTCTGAATGCTGTGTATGCCTTTAAAGAAGACTATGTTGTTACTATAATTAGGTCATATTTACTGTTTACTCTGCGTCTACCCGGGGCACTTAAAGTCAGAATAGAATAACAACTTGGACACGCTTACCTCTCGCATCAGCTTTGTGCCCCCACCTTCTAATATAACCTCATTACTCAGTTAAAATGCTGTATAATTATTGAGCCACATCACAATCACAGTCACAGCAGGGTTCTGCAGAGGTATACTGTGGAGACATCATTATAGCAATGGAAAGTTTCCTCAAAAGTTGGATAGCACTCGGCACTCCTACTTTGCCTCGCAAACAAATTATGTGCTTGATTAAACAGCCAATTTGTTTAAGAGTGATGGGTGGCAGGGTTTAACATATCTGAGAACAGCAGGAGAACCCTCCAGCACTGTGCTCCAGGACCTTTGATGGAGGATCTTTGAGAGACTTGAACTCTCATTCACAGATTTGAGATTTATTTGCCCAAAGCATTGATATCGTCTTATCACGGTGTGGACAATTAATTCTCCCGAGGGGCGACACGCAAAAACCGGGCTGTTTGTGAAGGGCCACACCTAAATGCTGAACTCATTTCTGCTCAGCATCAATTTTTTTATCTCCTTATAAGCTCATTGGTGCAGCCCTCCATAACAGTCCCAGTTTCTCATGTGTGTTTCTTGGGAGACTTCATTGACCACCCCTCCCGTCTTCCTAGTTAATGCAGCTGATGTAGTAAAATGTTTGACGTGATTTACCACGAAACCTTTTTATAGTAAAAAGATACATATTTATCATTGGTTTCTATGTGGCGACTTTGCTGGAGATATGCATTCAGTTGTAGCTTGTGAGTTCAGTGCTGTTTTGGAGGAACCTCCTGCAGCTCAGTGCTGTTTGCAGTTCTCCACCCGCCCTCCTGTTCTCCCCCCTGAGGTCAACCACCACTAATTAAATCACCACCTGTGGGAGACACTTGCTATGCATAAATAACATTTCATTCATATTTCAGAAGAGCAGCCATTTTGCCTGCCAGAGGCCTTAGACGTGTTTCTGTGATTGGAGTGTTAAACCTTTAAGTACCCTCAAAGGTCACAGGCAGGTCTCACATTGCCTCCCTCACATATCACGGTTGCAGATTGCATTCTTAGCTGCTTGCAGGGGACAGTTTGTTAAGTATAGCAATGCATGTTTAAATTCTAATAATATTTGGTTGTATAAAGATATTAATGAAACCCGCATGGTGAACAACAAACACCACATAGGTTTGACTCTTTTGGCTTACTGTAATCCTCCAGGAATTACAGGATTCAGCTAGCTTTGGCATTATGTCAGCATGTGTCTCAAAGGCTACTCGATGATTATCCAACTCTTCTTGGTTGAGAAATAGCTCAAAGTGAGATTGGGAGAGAGGGCGTGGAAGATGGGGAAGTGGGCTGCATGTTTAGCACAGCAGCAATTCTCAGAGGATATGATGTGGGGGCAGGAGAGGGCACGGACCACAAGCCATTTCAGCGGCTAATGGGATGGGAATCCCTGGCAGTTTGGGTCGGTTACAAGGGATTTACTGATTCTGCAGAGGCCGCTGGAGCAGGGGAGATGCAATCAATTTTAAACCAACTATCTCTGTCCACGGGAGATAAAAATAAATGCTCTTTGAATTTTTTTCTTCCTGTGCTAAATAATTTTTGTGAGTGTTTGGTCTTCAGTGAGGTCCCAGGCTGTCATTATGAAATGCATATGGCTTTCATTTGATAGAATGATCTGTGTTATCTTCACGGCAATCAGCTTTTAAGCGGCACATTTAAGAAGTATCAGCTCTTATTGGATAATGCGTGATAAAGCTGTCGCACTCTACATTTTCATTTTTAAGCCCACACCTCAGCCCCCTGAGCCCCTTAAAAAAAGAAAAAACAGCTTTAGCTTCTTTACATAAGGGTTAAAAAGAGAAATAAAGATTACTGTCACAGTACTAAAGCGCATCTCAGCAGATTTTTGGTAATTTTTAAAGTTTGCATTAATGATTTAATAGAGGTTTTTTTTGTTAACTGAGAAGCTTTGTGAGTTGAGAGGATTATTTGTTTTTATACACAATACACAGCTCGTAATGGCTCACAGTATGATGAATGTGCCGTAATCCTGTATTATCTCTTCATATCTCACATGCACGCGTGTGCACACACACACACACACACACACATGCACACACACACATTTCATCGTTCAGGTGCACACTTTAAAAAGCTAAGTGAAGAAATAATAGATTGACACTTGTCTGCTTTAGAGTGTTATATAGCAGGGATTTATCTATCTATTGGTGACATTAGAGGTCTGCTGGGAACTGAGGATGTCAGCTAAGTGAAGGAAGCGCACATGTTCTCTGGAGATTGAATGAGACTCATTACAGTAATTAAAAACCTTTCCACACATGTTTTCTCATCCTGCACAATGAGCACTGGGGGAGGCTACGATGCCTGCTCATCTCTGGGTACTTAATGTTGGACATAATCACCTTGTTCAAGTCATATGATAATGAACATGAATGTGCATGTGGGTGAGGGTTTTTTTTTTTTTCCATGTGTGGCTTATGTTGGTTGCCACAGCAACAGCCCGAGCAGGCTTGTGAGGCAGGATTGAAGACAACCCCCTTTACCCTAACAGTTTCTGCTCTCTCTTTTTGACTGCAGACTTCAGTAGTCATCAATTGAAGGGCGGTGGGTGGGGGAGGGGGGGTCTCCCTCTTTGTAAGGGGGATAAGGGTTATTGTGTTGGTGTTGGTTGGGGGTTAGGTGGGTCAGCAGTGTAGAGTTTTGGTTTTGGACAAGTATCAGAGTGTGTGTGAGAGCTGCAGAGCAGACAAAGAGGGTGGAGATGGAGGAAGTGGGAACCAAAGCGTGCACGTGTGTGTGGGACCGGGTGGGAGGGGGGAGAGTGAGGGAGGAGAATCAGCGGCAGAGAGGATGCTCACTGGGAGTGTGTGATAGTCAAAAGAGCGGAGAGTGAGGCCAGCAGGTGAAGCACTGATGAGGATCAGCGAGTGAACTGACTCGAGCCGCAGACGGAGGGTAAACAAAAAGTGAAAGAGAGAGAAAAGTGAGAGGGAGAGAGAAGCCTAACAAAAGGAGGCGCGTGAACAGGGAGTTATCTGTCCGAGTGCTGGTCGCTGGCTGGACTTCCCGGGGAGCGCCCAGCGTGCAGCTGCCACACCACTGTGTAAGTTTCCTGTTCTGCTCCGTGCAGGACGTCAGGTTGCTCAGATGACACGCAGGGACTTCTTCACATGGCCGATTCTTGTGCTGCATTGCCAACCAGCTGGGGTGTGTTATGTAATTTGTTGTGGTGTTGGGATAAGGCTGTGGCTTTATGCTGCAAACTGATCCGCGGGACGGCTTACATGGTAGTCCTACATACAACACAGCAGGTGCCTGTGAACGGCAGCATGTTATGTGTGCAGCGCCAGATGCTTGTGATGAAGGATGAGTTTCTACTGGTCATTTGTTGTGTGTAATACTGTGTGTACCATATTATTTCCCACAAGCAGACAAATATTTCTAATATAACCTAGATTTTTAAAATACATCTATGTTTAAACCATTCCTTCCTTTTACATAAATAGATATATGTGCACGCGTGTGTGTGTGTGTGTGTGTCCTGCATCCATCTATTAAACATCAGTTCTAATTAAGAGTTCAGAACAGCTGATGCCCTTTCCCATCATGTTCTCCTCGTGTGATCCCGTTGAGAAAAAGCTTAGAAATATTCCCTTCGTTTGCTGCAGGACTTTTTTTGATTGAAGACTCACTTGTTGTGTAATAGCAGGGCGGCAGCGGTGTATGCTAATGATTCATGCTCTGTTTTCTTCACCTACATTTGAATCCGAGTGCACTCAGTGAATGTAAAACCCGATTTCCATCTCAGCCACTGACCCTCCTGAGCAGCTTTTTCAGCCTCAGCTCCAGACCATCCGCTCCAGCTGCACACATTCATTCAGATAACTAAATAGTTTGTCAGGACAGTCAGACATATTATTTATTTGAGAAATTACTAGCTTTTTCCCCCCCTGAGAGTGGTCCATTTTGTCCCCTGGAGTTATTGAGCGTGCAGAGTAATGCTTCTCTGCTTGTGGAGTGTCGTGCCTTTCGGCTGCTGGAGTACTCCACACCCTGTACATATTTCATCATAGTTGCTGTATTCTACTTTAATAATCGCCAACGGCAATATACATATTTTATTACATTATTGCTGAATCGTGACCATTTTCAGATGCCCTTCCTTCCATGATAACTAACTACTTTATATATATGACATAAATTGCACAAATTTAAAGGGTGCTGTGCAAACTGACCAGTTGCCAGTCAATACAGCACCATATTCATCAGAGGTATTGATCAGTGATCGTGCTGAGAGAAAGCTGCTCTGGTCGAGATATTGAGTTTATAACAAAGGAAGCGTGACATTAGTATTGTTCAGTTCTTCTGGATTAGAGATGCTTTGTTTTAATAAATGTGAAACTATTGGTCTCATGTCCCTGCATCCCTGACGTGTGTGTGTGTGAGAGGTACAGTAGCTAATACAAAGGCAGAAACTGTGCAAAGTAATATTATTTGAAAGTTATTGTTACTTATAGCATGAGCAACAAATGAATTGTGTTCTTTTGTGTCAGACATAACTTATAAATGTATGCTCTCACTCAGTTATGGTTGTAAAATTTTATACTTGAATGGATCAGTTCACCAGAGTTAAACCATCACTGGGACGCTGCAGATCAGACATACCGGCTGGAAAATACAGGATTACGCAATTTTAAATCAATTCATAACTGAATGGAACTGGAGTTACTATTTTATGGTTTTATAATATAAATTAGGGGTCTTATTTTGTTTTCAGGTTATAATGTGCCTCAGTTAATGAATAATGGAATAAAAAGGTGATTTTAGGCCTCTACAGTACCTCATGTCACACGTTTTTATTTTTCTTGCCAAAAGAGATCAACAGTATTTCCCGAGGCGTTACCTTTTGTTGTCCTCTTGCTTGATCTCAGACTGGGTGACCTTTTCTGACTCAATGTTCTCTTCCATCTGTCTGATTGTAGGAAACAAGATGGGAGTGACGCCCGAATTTCTGCGACTCTAGAGCCCCAGCTGCTCCAACCTAAGCTCCCGTTCACCACCTCACCATTTCAAAAGGTAGGAGCGAGGAAATTGAGTTTGCACTTTGACCATTGACCCATAGTGAAGACCTCTGCGTGACTTCCCTGTCTTTGATCTTCGTAACGTGTCTCTGCTAATCTTGTCTCTGCACTTACTTTTGCACTGATGCACTTGCTCAGTGTTCAGTCTGTATTTAATCTCTTGTGATATATTAGACCCAGTCTTACTGCGTGGAGTGTTACTTTGATTTTTACTCCTGTCTTCTTTTGTGTAACTTGTGGTATTAAAGTACACAGAGCTCTGTGTCTGGGATGATTATGTTTGACTGATTCAATTAATAGATATCTATTTTTAGAAAGAAATTGCCAGCTGGATGCTGACCATTTCTAAATTGAAGCCTAACAAGTCGGATTCCATCAGAGCAAACAAATCAAAGACTGAATGAGTCATTTTTTTAAATAAAAAAACAATCATCCATGAGGTGTAACCTAATTGGAATATCAATTATGCGTGATTGCTTTGTATGGGGTTCAATTACCCAACAGTTGTTTTATGCTTTCCTGAGCCCTGTTTGTTTTCCACAGGGGTTTTTTTGTCTGTATGAATCGGTTATGCTGGAACTGAAATGTTTTGAGGAAAATACTAAATTGCTGTTATTGTAGGTGTAGAAAAAAAGGGCCAAAAGCAAAAATGAAATAGGAGGAAATCATTTCAAAACATCTACTTTGACAGTCACAATCTTTATGCTTACCTTTAACACATCTGTGATTGATGTGAATACCTGGCAGAGATATTTTGGGATCTTAGAAACTGAATCACTCCTAGCTCTGTGGTGATTAAACACAGCTACAGTGTCACTGATGTTGGATTGCTTTCTAAGAACCCTCACACTTCGGTTCTCACGATCTGACTTCATTTGGGAAGAGCAGAGGCAGGAGGAATAGAGAGGGATTAGAAATTCTTTAGGTACACTAGATTTGGTATTCACACTTTTTGGCACCTGTAGGTTTGGGTATACCAAATCTGGCTTAATGTACTTTCCTCAGTTGGGAAAAAGAGAAAAGGAAAAGATTTTGAGCAACAGCATGGTGATGTGAAGTACTGTAGTACAACAAGGCTCAGTGGATCAAGACTCAGAGGAGCGTATCACTTTAATTAGAGCCCTGCAAAATCCAGGTCAATCTGCAATTAACCCAATCAGGTTTTATGGTGATTGCCTGATTCAAACTGAACTGTCCTATTAATAATCTTGCAGATTTCTGAGCAACCAAAAGCAATAATTTCAATAAGCACAAGCTATTGTCCACTGCTCTTGGAGAATGTTGCCTGACTAATTGCGGTTGAGCTTTCTAATGAAAACATGTTTCTTGTCATGTGCAACCATTTTTTTTGTCTATTTGTTGCATAATTCAGGCTGAATTATAGACCTCTGTACATTTGAGATGTCAGGAAAATTCTTAATAACCCTGGAGTGAGAATGCAGAACAAAGAACCAGACTTTGTGTGAAATAAAAAAATAAAATCCCACGTATCCAGCTGATCCACTTCGTGGAGCTGGCTGAGGTTTTAATGAGCTCGGCGAGGATGTGCGGCATTGCAGCTGATAAGTCAAGAGGAGAAAGAGGAAGCCTTGCATGTTTAATTTGTCTCTTGTCATAATGACGATCCTATTAGCTCCGATAATGAAAGGTCTGAGTGCTACACCTGCACCGTGTGTGCTAGCCTGGCTCCCTGGGGATCCCCCACCCCCACCCCACCCCCCCGTCTCCTCATCTTTGTTAATTTCTGCAAAAATCAGATGTCTTGTTCCTTTTGTTCACTTTAGTTCCACTAAGGTTTGCATGTTTTTCTAGCATCCACTTTTTGCTATATCCTCAGTCTAGTGTAATTAGCGATCTGTAAACAGGACATTGTTGCAGCTGTTGTCCACGAGAGTAGAAGTGTTGGACTCCACCTCTTGCCACCTGTCAGCCTATGCCAGGATACAGACAGCAGTAAAGACAGAGGTGGATGGTATAAAATTTGGAGTTCTTCCTGTAATGCTATTGAGAGATAGAGAGTGACAAAGGAGGATCAGCAAAAGGCAAGACACCTCGAGCTTCAGTCAGGGGATTACTTCTCTCAGCTTTAAGCAATAGCAGGTTTGCCTGCAACCTGAGACATAAACTTGCAGATAAACTTGTATGCTTAGCATACACACTGGGAGACTCTGTGGATCTTTGTCACCAACTTTGTCAGATCCAACGCTTTGTCATGCAAACTGCGGTGTTGCAGCAACCGTTTTACTATTTCAGAAAGGCACAGCAGTCATGGAGAGCTTAATCCAAATCTCTTAAAGTCAGTGACTCTGGGACATCTTTGAAGCTGCAGGACTTTTTGTCAAGGAGAATTAAAAATGGCTCAAAATATTGACAAACACAGCTATGCTCCAATGGTGACAAAGACACACTGGAGGAAACCAAGCAAAGTAAGTAGCTTTATTTTAGGAACACACTGGATGGAAAACATCAGTCGATGACAAACTGGGGGGCAGTTTTTTAAGCTAAGGGATCATCACTCCAAACTGATGTCTTTTGAGTTTGTATTGGTTGCTTATTGAACTGATTGTGTGGGTACATCTATTGTGCTCTCATCAAAAGCAGAAAAACACTGGAAAAAACAATTTTCACTGCACATGTAATGCATTTGTTGTTTAAGCCCAAAGATAACATCAAGCGCAACACGGCAGCTCCTTTTTATAAAGCTTATTAAAATTCCTCATCTGTTCCCAAGTGTAATTTATGATTTATATAAGAGTCGTACAGCACTTGTCCCATGTCTCACTATTAGGCATAATCTGATTTACTCTTGAAAGTACAGTCTTAGTTTTCTTCACATAGTTCTTGCTCAGTTCATATGTAATTTGTGTTATCATGTTGCATAGGTATAATGCAAAAGGGACGGTTTTCATGAATAAATTATGGTATGAAATTTAAAAGTCTTATAACAGGTACAATACATACAAAACCATAACATTTACATTTCTTTCCCATATGGGAATCAGTGGTTAAACACATGGCTGTTTACTTTCAGGGTTTGTGGCAGACTGTTGTTTGCACATGGTGGAGGACTTTACTCACAGTCACACTGAAAGCCAAGACACAACTGCTCTGTACACAACGTGTTTGACTTTGTCAGGCTTTAGTGGCTAAACTTTTAGCCTTCACTTACTTAGACTATTGCTTTTCAGCATTTTTTTTTTTTTTGCAATATTTAGCGCTTAAGTATGGTTAAGTGACGCGTGCAAGTTTTACATGTGAAAAGTTTAGGGCAACACCCCAACAACTATGACTGGTTCTAAAGAAACGCGGAGGTGTTTCACATGTGGGTCTGTAGGTCGCACGTGACTGTGAGATGCGATGAGATCATGCACTGCAATAAGGTAAAATGTTTATTAAAATAAATATGAGTCTAGAAATTGGCTGTATTGAAAGTGGTGGGAACAGCTGACTAAACATGTGTGCTGTACCAACTTTACAGCTTATTTGCTCTATACCTGTAGTGACTATATGGATGGATGGATTTTTGTTTTGGAAGATTTTTGTTCACAATAGCTGTAATGAGCGAGTCGACCTCTCTGGAACATAAAGAGCAGCACTTTGTATAATGACATACATGCAGTGATTATTGGCACATGGAATATTGTACATGCATTCTTTTGCAGTAATGCAACATCACCGTGCACTTTTACAAATACAGCAGTGCGATGTGACGCCCTAGCAACAAGAATGTAAAGACAGTGTTTTCCTGTGGCTGGATGGAGTGCGATGATGTTAAAGTGTCGAACAGAGTGAACGTTCGCTAACTTCAGTCAAAGGCAAACTAACCTCTGCACTCAGCAAACGAAGTCAGAACACTGAATCTCACTCTCCTCTCTCCAGACCCCAGATTTATTTGAAATGATTGAAAGGATGCAGGTAAGATGATAAAACGTTGCATCTCTGTATTTTGTCTTGGCTCACTAAGCTGTGCTCAGTAAGCAACTAACCAGCCAGTGTGTCTCTTCCTAATTCTGCAACACTTTGGCTCTCCTTGGCTGCGGTACTCATAATCTTCATGAGCGTGAGAGGGATTCTGAGTCTCAGTAGTTTCAGAAGAGCGCTGTCAGTGTGTTTGTTAACCTACTGGTTGAAACATTGGCTTGCAGAACCATAAGCTTATTACTTCACCTCACGATCTATATCCTGGTTTCTGTTGACTCTGAAAGGATGTTTTTCATGCAATCCCACAAAATATACGTTTTTTAATAGAACATTTGTTCATTACTTCATGAATCTACATCATATTTTAAAAATTTTCACTTGCCTCACTATCTTTCATGTCTGGTATTCCGTCTTTTGCACGGGGCGTGACGCAGGATCGCCTCTTTCCCCCCGTCGAACAGCGTATTGATGAGATGTATCATCTTCCTCGATGCCCGGCACCATCGCCTAGCCTCGATTTAGCAACACCGTATCTCCTTTTCTCTATCGATTCTCCTCGCTGTCTTTTCACACACATACACCTCATGTGCAGCGGGTGATTTTATTGTAGGCCCGTCGCTTATAAATCTTTCTCATCCCGAGTCTCATTCACACATTTCTGCGATGTGTTTAATAGACTTCTCTGTCACTCTCAAACTCCTGCTCTTCAGTGTCTTTAACATCGTTCGCTCTCCTCTCTCTGAGTAATGTAATGTATCTCTTTCTGTATTTTTCCATCTGTCCCTTTTTGACTTTGCTTTGTTGCCTTCTGCAGATCTCTTGGGGAAACTGAGTTGTTACATAATGAGCTTGATCATTTTTTCTTTTGTTTATATCATATTTTTTTAAATCTAACTTCCTGTTTCTTATCTAACCCGCTTCTCTTACAGGGGAACAGGATGGATGAGCAGAGATGCACCTTTCCTCCACCACTTAAGGTATAACTCTTCTTGTAGCAACACAAATTCTTCATACTCATTGTCCACGAGTGCTCCACCTTATCTTACTCTGACAGACATGGCAATTACTCCAGGACCCAGCAGCACAATGTGTTATTCATAAATCCTCATGTTCCATAGAGGAACAAGTTAGTTAGATGCTAAGCTCTGCAGACTAAAATTCTGAAAGGGAATTTTTAACAGGTCATATTTACAAAGTGATAAAGCATTTTAAATCACCAGTGTGCCAAATGGTATTGCTTTCATTAAGGTGTGCATTGGCAGCTGACTTCTGTGTCACTGCTAAACAGATTTTCCTTGCATAACAGTTATGCAATTACTCCGAAACAGTGTCCTTTGGGATTGAAGAGTTGTTATTGTTTTGTTATTTTCATTTTTTTTGATGAGGAAACAAAACATTTCTCTTTTTATCCAGACTGAGGAGGATTACATACCGTACCCAAGCGTCCATGAGGTAGGCAGATGTGTTACAGTAGCAGTTTTCATCATTAGTGTGTTTATGTCCAGAGTTATTCGAGTTTTGTATTTTCTTATTAGTTTTTTATTTTTATTTATTTTTGAGTATTTGTTATTATTTCAGTTATGTTCCAGTTTCAGCTCAGTTTTGATGTTTGAGAATGTTTCATTACTATTGTGTTAATATTGTAGGAAAATCTGTACACGTATTACAATAATAGCAGAAAAATTGCCCCATAGTCTTGTAGCCATGCAAACTCTCAATAAATGTGTCCATCAAAGCCTCATCAGGCAAACTGACGAATACTAAAACTTTTCAAACTTCTAATTTTAATTTAAATTTCAGTCTTAGTTAACTAACTTGTAACTTATCTATCTTTGAGAAGCTATTTTCTGTTACTCTGATTTTTCCTGCCTTTTTTCATTTTGAAACAGGTTTTGGGGAGAAAAAGCCCCTTTCCTCTTATCCTCCTGCCACAGTTTGGGGGCTTCTGGATTGAGGGGACCAACCATGAGCTGAACCAGGCAGGAGACACAGAGCCTCTCCAGCCTCTGTCCCCAAACACTCGGACCAAGCTGGAATGTAACACAATGGCTATGCTCTTCAGGAAACATTTCCTGGGCAAGGTTAGCCCTCTGTGTACAACAGAAAGTTTCATTTTATACAAATACATTACTGCTTATTGTTGCCATGTAAAAAGAAAATGATGAACAAACTGAGGGGTCTCAAAGAAGACAGGTACAATACAAGTAAAAATTGTTACATTTGGCTCTAATGCAGTTTATGCAGCATATGCAGATACTTATGGCCATGGCTAATATCCCTCATTAGGCTTGTTAGGAACAACAAATAGTAATGCAAACTGATAACAAGTGATGTAACCAGGAACTGAAACATTAATAAATAAAGCACGACAGATCAGAACAATGACCGCAGACAAATTACAACAAAACCAACAAAAGGAAGGGATAAAAAAATGTATGCTCGAAAAACTTGCGTATGTCAGTGTTCGCAGAACTGTTCTCTTTGTAGTGGTTCTTGTGCAGATGAATTTTAAAATCACGTAACTAACTAAATACCTATATTTCAATAAGGAGAGATCATGATTTAATGATAAGAAATTTGGTGATTAGACTCCGATGGCTCATCGAAGCAGAAGGGAATTCTAGTGGAGATATGAATTAGGGCAGAGTCCCCTAGAGTCTAGATGCTAGTGCTGGTAGACACCGGGATGGAGGCTTGGAAGAAGCTCGGGTTCTGGGTCGCACAAATGAGTCTGTAATGGAGAATGACAGCTGAGCAGTGACATTTAAAGTATGCTAGGGGAGGCTGATTGGCTTAAGGAAGGCAGGCAGAAAGATGATTGGACTAGAAGTGATGAAGTCAGCATTGAGTGTGACAGTGTGGGAAAGTGGAAGTGATGTAAAATAGGGAAACACCTGGTAAGCAGGCAGATGAACTATTGAACTTGTGCTTTAGCCTCATTTAGCGTGGCTTTAACCATATCTTCCCTGACGTTTTGGTGTCACAGGTAGATTATGTTTAGCTTGTTGGATCAGTGCAATTTTCACGCATTTCCTCCCAGAAACTGGATGCAGTCAAATATCTCCCTCACTGCTGACTAGTGAACTCGCGTCTTCAGCCCATCGCAGCTTGGCTTCTACTCTTCATCACTTTTCTGCTTTTAATTTGATTTTTATTTGATTTGTTAGTTTTTCTAAAATTTTATGGACATGTTGGGAACATTATTAATGCTCGTACTTACTAAAAAAGTAAAATAATTTTTTTGAGAGATTCGGTTTCTTCCACAGAGGATATTGCCAAAGTCATATTCATGAATGTTCTCATTATAACAGCTTCTTTGCTCCTCAAATGAGTCTCATTGCTCTCATGGAATATTTCACATTACTAATTATAGTAACGAGACGAATAGGAAATAAGCAAATCCCTGCATGCTAAACACAGTTTGGCATCTCGCACACTGTGGCTAATGAAGATGCATTAGACTTTGCAAGTGCTCTTACAAACGCATAATACCAGTAACCAAATTTGATTACATGTAGCAGCGGACAAAGAAAAAAGGAACTCAGATAAGAAATGTATTAACTGGCACACCCGTGTTGTGCACATCTGTGCCTGTTTATGACAGATACTAATGGTGGTCTCTGTACACTGTGCCCTCAGGAACACTTTAATTACTATTCAGTGGACAGTGCCCTCGGACATCTGGTGTTCTCCCTAAAATATGAGGTGATTGGTGACCAGGAACATCTGCGTCTAATGCTCAGGTAACGCTTAATTTTCATGCAGGGTTTCAGCACAATGTTGCCTAATTGTCTGAGAAAATCAGCACATCATAATCTGAAGTAATTAATGTGTAAGATTTCAGCTCTTTTGTGATCATCTCTCATGAGATGGATACAGATCAATCTTTTTTTTCTTTTGGTTCCTGAAATGTCCAACATTGACTGGATACACACATCCACCCTGGGTGTTTTCATAAGAGTCATAAAGCCAGAAAGAGTGTCAACAACGCTGTCATTTCCACGCAAGAGTAACAGATGGACTATTTAGGCCAGCGAGTGGGTGGGGATTGTGTAAGGCAGTGAAGGCAAAGAGAGGCAAGGGTGGGGAAGTTTGATCGTGGTCCATACCGGATCATCTCTTCACCGTGTAGATTCTAAGAAATGTTGTTTTTTTTTTTTTAATGTTGTATGGCTATAAACCCACACTAATTACTTTATGGCTTCATCAGGACCAAGCTGAAAACCTACCATGATGTGATCCCCATTTCCTGTCTGACAGAGTTTCCAAATGTGGTCCAAATGGCCAAGGTAAGAAGCCACGCTTTACACCTACATACAGGGCTGGACTGGTAATTGGGCGTACCAGGCAAATGCTCTCTTCATAACTCTGATTACACTTGTAAGTGTGTGTGTGTGTGTGTGTATATATATATATATATATATATGTATATATATATATAATATATATATATATATATATATGTGTATATATGTGTATATGCAAACTGTGACACTTTAAACACATTGTAACATTATTTTACCTCTTTTTGACAGCTCGTCTGTGAAGAAGTCAACGTGGACCGCTTTTATCCTGTCCTTTATCCAAAAGTGAGTTCTGGTTCACAGACTTTCAGTTTTTCTCTGTGAGCTTTGAGGATCGGGTCACTGTTTCTCAAGTCTCCTTTAAACAATGTCCTACTGTCGAAGCCTCAACTTAGCTTCAGATCAACTTTTCAGTGCATCTGTGAATAGGGGGAAGGTTTTTATCAAACCCTTCTACTGAAGCACATTAGCAGAATAGCAGCTCGAATACACAGGAGGAATGATTGCAACAAGCAGAATAAATAATAAATATATATAGTGATGAATATAAATAAATATTGTCAGATATAAAGTAATATGATTTCCAGTAAATGTCTTTGAGCTGCTCAGCCAGCCACGACTGCCACAATTTTCAGTATATCCTTGACATTTTCCATTATATCTATAATTTTTGCAGGCTTCAAGACTTATTGTCACCTTCGATGAACATGTGATAAGCAACAACTTTAAGTTTGGGGTCATCTATCAAAAGTTTGGACAGGTGAGTAATAAAGCCTGGATGTGATCAGCTGCAAAGGTGCTGTGGAAGTGCTTACATCCATTATAGTCACCAGTCACACTCCAAGAACAATGAGCATGTTTTATAGGCTGTATTGTTCTTTTGTGTGGTTTTTTAGGAAGCTTATTGTGTTCGGCCCTTTTTGGTCTTAATTATGGCTTTCACTTCAGCCCAGTCATTTTGGCTGCCTTCAGCGCACCCTCTCATTTTCTGAGGCAATCACGGGCCTCTTGTTTACTATGTGGGGTGGCAGAAGAGCTGTTGAGTGCTTTTCTACTTTCAAATGAAGACATCGCTGTGCACAGATTTTTGCTGCTGATTTTACAAATGCTACAGAAATTGAAACGTATTGTTAAAAGTGGTAAATTATCTAATGGGCCTTCTCACAAAGATAGGAAAGTCCCTCCCACAGAATGCAATGGAAACTTGTTCCAGTCATTGTTTTCGCGCTTCTGTTTTAAAGCAGGTGCTTGTTTTTCACATCAACCTCTGTCGTGTCAAATGCAGATGCAGTTTGAACATAAGTACAAAACACACTGGATACACACTCTCTGACCCTAATGATCTGTTGCAGAAAAAAAACAAATTTTTTCACTTTTCCTCTCAGATATTGTCCTTAAGTATTATTTTTAGGCACTTTTTTGTAATGCATGCAGTAGTCATACAAACTGTCCTCATCATTTTGCAAATCGCTTGTGCCCCAGTGAATTTTTTTTGTATGATTATTATTTGTTACAGACTTCAGAGGAAGAGCTGTTTGGCAACAATGAAGAGAGTCCTGCCTTTGTAGAATTCTTGGAGTTTCTAGGAGAGAAAATTGAACTGCATAACTTTAAAGGGTAAAGTCCTTCCAGTGATTTGAAAGCATTCGATATACTCCATCTAATATTTCATAACATAATGCCACTGCAATTTACATCAGGCTGGCTACATGAAAGATGGTGACACTACTGCAGTGATAGTGGAGAATATCCTCCTAGACATGGTTCTGTGTGCTTGCAGTTTCCGAGGAGGGTTAGATGTGACTCACGGGCAGACTGGCACAGAATCTGTCTACTGCAACTACCGCAACAAAGAGGTCATGTTTCATGTGTCCACAAAACTGCCCTACACAGAGGGGGACACCCAGCAGGTACTGTAATACAATACCAGACTAACACACATTTTATGATTCATGCGACAGTCCTACAGGTTCCCTCTGGGTGTCACAGATCCATATTTTGCATGTGCATCCCTGTTGTGCAAAAAGCCTGCAGCGCATAATCACCAAAAATAAAGAGAAAAATAAAACTCACTGGTAGCCAAGACATATTGCTTCAAAAAAATGCTTTCGTGTTTTGCATATGTGAGCGGTGCTCATTCCTCGCAGTGATTTACAGCTGAGCCAAGTGTTTTTTCTCTTTTATCTCACATATTCACACAAACACAGATCAGCACAAGACAGCAAACCATTTGCTGTCATGCTGACCACAAACAGATCAGACAATACATGTCTGTGTTCAGTCTCTCCTGCGGCAGTGATGCTGCTTTGAGCAAACTGTTTGTACGCAGGCTGTCACTGGGGAAACAGCACCCCCTGGTGGTGTTTCATAGACTTGTTATTTATTTATTTATCATTTATTAATGCATTAAAATTTGAGTTAAGATTCAGAGTTAGCTGTTCTTTGGTGTTATAAATTGAAGGCGTTTGTGTATAAAAAGCATAATTTGCACATTTTTTCAGCACAAATGCTGTTTAACTACTATTCCACATAATTCTTTTAGATGTGTTTAGTTGAACATATTCCTGTTTTATCAGATTTGTGTTATCAGTAATGTAATATTCAGTAAAGTCAGTAGAAACCACTACAATAGATTTCTATCTATTGTTATGAGTTGTGTTTCAAGCTCAGCTTCAGGGCGCATTAACTTTGTCTTAAAATAACATATTTGGCTTTGTAACTGCATTACATTCATACATATCATCCAATGCTTGGCTTCTTCCTCCTTCCATTGTGCCAGTACTTGAGAAAATAATCATTTTCACTCTTTTTATCCAAAATGTCATCACTAAGTTGCTTTTGGACCACTGTGTTGCAGTTGCAGAGAAAAAGGCACATAGGAAATGACATCGTGGCCATCGTTTTCCAAGAAGAAAATACTCCCTTTGTACCAGACATGATCGCCTCCAACTTCCTCCACGCTTACGTCGTAGTCCAAGTTGTCAACCCCTGCTCTGACAATGTTCTCTACAAGGTAACCCACTTCTAACATCCTCAGCTTTCCACTGCTTTGAACATTTATTATATTTCACCTCCAACTTCCTTTCTAGGTGTCAGTGACGGCGCGGGATGATGTACCTTTCTTTGGCCCCGCCCTCCCAAACCCTGCTGTTTTTAGAAAGGTAAGCGCAACAAGTAAGAGTAATTTTGACCTCACTGCTCACCTTTTAGGTTCCAGCAGAATGCCTTATCCCTTTTTTTGGTTTGTTTGTGTTGCAGGGCCCTGAATTCCATGAATTCCTTTTTACTAAGTTAATCAATGCAGAATATGCCTGCTACAAAGCTGAGAAATTTGCCAAATTGGAGGTATGTTTTTGAAACATTTCTGTCTTTTGAAACCTTTAAAAATGTCATTTACTTACCTCTGCTTAATTTCTTTCTGTGTGTGTACATTTACTTAAGGAGCGAACAAGATCGGCCTTGTTAGAGACCCTTTATGAGGAGCTCCATGTAAACAGCCAGGCCATAATGGGCGTCGGAGGAGAGGACGACAAACTGGAAAATGGGAGTGCTGGAGGAGGGGGCTTCTTTGAGTCTTTTAAGGTAACTGGAAAAGCAGGAGCAGAGGCTGGAGCTTCAGACCGACAGCTTCACCTCCCGGTGCTTTCAGAGCTTGTTGTTGTTTGAAAACTGTAGTTTTAAGTTTTACTTGCTCAACACAAAAGGAACTGAACTGAATTCAAGCTCAGGAGCTTAGCTTTGCAAAAAGGCGGATAAGAGAGAGAAGCTCGACCTGACAGATCGATCCTTTAACGCCCTGCAAAACCAGCTGTTTCTGCCCTTGGATGATGTATTAATTAGCGAGTTTTCGAGGTGCCGGGATGCTCCTTGTTGCTGATCTGAGATAACCCACTGCTAGCTGGGACTTTATACAGAAGACAGATTTTCTCAACAAGAAAGTAAATTAGTATATTTCTCAAAAGGTCAAACCAGTCAAACTTTAAGTATTATATTACATTTTATTATTAGCCTTTAAAGTGGCATCTGTGATTAGCAGCCCTTTTTTTTATGTGAACATAAACAGCACGACTTCTCTCTGCCAGTATTTCCTTTTTCTTCCTGTCTGTATGCAAACTGAGCTGTACGAGCTTTATCTTTATCTGTGTCTGAATGAAAAGAAGCTCTGCTGCTCTGTCCTCCTGGAACACGCCGCTCTCTGCTTCCCAGCTTTTCTTCTTCATGCTTTATAGCTGTTTTGTGATTCGCCACGTTTCAGTTCATGCATCTATGCGATCCTGTCCTCTTCATGTGCCATGATATGCGGAATGTAGAAGGACTGGATATACTGCCTTTCATCATCAGATGCCTCTTCCTCTCCACGTTGTTTCATGCTTGTAAAAAGGTGCACTGGGCTTTAAACATCTTCTGGCTGTGATTAAACTCTGTGTGGTCAGACATCTGTGAGCCACTTGGCCCTTCTACTTCCCACTCTCTTCTCTTACCACCTACCTAAATAAAAATGACTCATCTGAACCTCCTTCGGGCACTAAAGCATCCTAGTGTTCTCTATCACTTTCTTGCCTGTTAGAATTAGAATCTGGCCAGTGCTCTCTGCCTGTAGTGGTCAGTGTTCAGGGACAGCCCCGAGGCTTCTCTTGGCCTGATACCGAGGGGTCAGAGGGGTCAGCTCCATCTGAATGTATCTCCTCCTCCTCCTCGTCTCTCTGTAGAGGGTGATGCGCAGCAGGAGCCAGTCTATGGATGCCATGGGTCTTACTTTCAAGAAGCCGCACACAGTCTCCACTAGCCTGAGTGGCAGCTTTAACAACAACCCCGCAGAGAGCCCCAAATTCCCAGGGATAGTAAGTACAGTCCCACTCCTCCAGTACTTATGGCGAGGTGAGCTTCGCTGCTTCTGCCTCCCCCTGCAGTTCTAACAGAGTTCATACCCCCTCTCTTTCACTCGCTTGCTGCACTAACTTCCCACAGAGAGGGACTGCACATTTGGATGATGGAAGCAATTATGCCTGAGTCTTAAACTTGGCTGTCACACTGCAAAGGTTGCACATTGTCTACCCACTACAAGACGGAGTGACTTAAGTGTCATTAAACGGGTCGTGTGTAGGACACAAGGTGAACGGGTTAATGCATTTTGTTCTAATTGTGCTCACATTATGTAAATGCTCATGCATCTGCTTTGTTAACGAGTGATCACTTAAACTCTGACATGGGTTGAGTTGTCTTTGTGACTGTGTATATTATGTGTGTGTGTGTGTGTGTGTGTGTACGTGCTAACGCTCGTGCGTATGGTGGACCTTGGTTGATAATCATTCAGCGATTTTGAATTTGATTATGAACAAAGTAATATTTATGTCACGAAGAGAAAACCTTGTAATCTTTTTGGCCTTTTTCAGTTTAAATGATTTATTGTCAAACGCTGCTGTAAGCTGTATACACAAGACAGACGCAGCCACCAGGAGGTTGGTTTGAAGTATCATTTCTACACCTTGAGCTTTTTGAAACTAGATGCTGTGAGCGTGGAGCAAATCTCTCAACTGCTCGCTACATGTTTAAGGCACTTGTGCATTGCCTTCACTTTTCAAACCTGGAAGCTGAGACCATCTTTTATATACAGTCTTTTTCTATTCGTTTTGTAAATGAATTACCTTATTTGTAGTTACAAGGTTTTCCATTAGTAGTGACTATGCATATGGTAGCCTGGCTGTTATATGGTGTATATGTTAAGAAGTTGAGGGAAACTGTATATTTTTAATTAAGTTAATTTAAACACTGTAAAGATTTTCTGTTTAATATGTTTTGACTCTCTCACTACTGTGCTTCTGGATCGTGTCTGGTTGTCTTCAAAACAAACAATAACTTTTAACTATCATTTATTAATGTGTATGACTGAAGAGCATCATAATCCTGTCTATATTTGATTCCTGATGTAATTCCTTCTGCAGTTTTTACCTTCACTTTTCATCCTCTTTCTCACAGCTCACATAACTGGTGTATCATTTCTCTCTCCCATTCAGCTGCCTGTGTTGCATCCACGGAGCCAAAATCTCTCCCCCTGTATTCTCCAGCTAACACGTGCTTTGTAGTTTGTTTGGACAACATGACTTACTGCATGATATCTCATATGTATTTTCATAAAAAAAATGTTTTCTCTTTCCCCTCCCCCCCCTTTTCCCAACTCTCTTTGTTTTGTCACATGTCATTGCCACTTTCTCCTCTCTTATTCTGTCTCTTTCTCTCTTACTGTCTTTATCAGTCATTGCTTGTCCCAGGCAAAAGTCCGAGTAAATATGGACGCCGAGGCAGTGCCATAGGGATAGGAACAGTAGAAGAGGTTCATGTCTAATTCTAACTTCTCCAACTACTTGCTTTCCCTCTTTGTTTATTTATTTATTATTTGTCTGCATGGTTCTTTTGCATCACAGCCAAACATGTCTCTCTGCACATTTCAGCTCACTGATGTGTATTCTGTGTAGCAGAACCTGTGTGCTGCAGGCAGGATTTATTGTTTAAAGGGCTAAAAGGCTCTGTGAACATAGTCATGCACAGAAAAAATTAAAACTATAGTGAGGATAGCACTGAGATGGTAAAATTCATATTTGTAATTATAGATTTATGTAATTTATATTGTAGAATTGCTTCTAATTTTCATGTCTGCTTTATTGCAGTCTGCACACACACCTGCTATAGCTTTACTGTTTTAATTCCAATGTGCTTAATTCTATATTTATTTCAAAATGATGAATATTTATAATTTAATGAGCCCCGTACAGAGAAATTGTGAAAAAAGGAATCTTCCCTGCTGCTCTTTGAAGCCACAGTGAATAAAAGGCTTTTTTTTCAAGTTCTCATTTTGAGAGCTTTAAAAGGGAGATTGAATGAACAAAGCAGATGCTGAGGAAGCATAGTTAGCGTTAGAGTCTGGAGCTTTTAAACCCGTCTTTCATCTCCCGCCTTCCCGTGCTCTGCTCTGGCTGACAGACTGACACCAGGGCTTCTTATTAAGCTGCTAAAAGCATATTTTAACCTTTTTTTAAATCATAGTGACAATTTGGAATGAGCAGTGTTACTCTTCAGCCTGGTAATTCAGGATAATTGTGTTTTAGAAAAATAAAAGTACAATAAAAATGAATGGTTCAGTGGTCAAAGTCAGCATTAACTCCCTTCAGTAATAAATCGCTAAACTGATAAGCTTTTGAGTTGAACATAGTTTATTACACAAAATGTTATACGTATTTTGTCCCTGACAATGACTAGCCGTCCCCTTTCCCTGTCAGTCTTTGATAATCCCAGGAAAAAGCCCAACCAGGAAAAAGTCTGGTCCTTTCAGCTCCCGGCGAAGCAGTGCCATTGGCATTGAAAACATTCAAGAGGTCCAAGAGAAGAGGTGAGACAAGATTCCTGTGCATGCTTACAAAGCATACACCTGGACACCATCTTCTGTGCATAATAACATTATTACATTTTTTCTCATTTTTAATCCTATTTTATATCTTGTAGCAGTAGAGATAACTCCCCAAATACTCAGAAGACCCCCGACAGTGGCCACGTCTCTCAAGATCCCAAATCTGACAACTCATCCAATCAGAGCTCTCCTGAGGTGCTCACAACCACCAAGAACAGGTACAATACACAGTCCACTGCCATATCTCATCGATGTTCATCGAGAATTTTAAATGCTCAGTGTCACCACTCCTGTATCTGTGTAACTGCTGGGTAATCCTCCCTTGGGGCCGCCTGTTGTATCACTATACATAAGATAAAATCAGGCTGGAGAGTGGTTAACCCAGGGTGTAGTTCTTATCTCGTTGGCAGGGCTCCATCCATCCCCGAGGCTCATGACCTCTCCCGCTCGTCCTCCAATGCCAGCAGCTTCGCCAGTGTGGTGGAGGAAAATGAGACTGAGGCAACAGAGGACTACGACACAGGCATGGTAAGTGGTATATTCCATATGTGTGCTGCATTTAATAAAGACAAGCTAACATATTCATTTCCTCTTTCACTCTAATGTACATGTGTTTTTCTTGGTCTCCTTGGTACGCTCTCTAGGAGAGTCTGTCATCTGCCGGAACGCCACACAAGCGAGACTCCTTCACCTACGGCGCTTGGCTGGAGGACAGCAACAGTAACACAACTACCACAAGTCATGGAAGCTCCCCAGGTGAGAGAGGTGGAGCGCTTGGAGCACCAGGTCAAACTCATTAAAAGTTCAAAGTTCAAACATAAGAATTAAATAATCTTGCTAGGTTTGTAAAAATTAATAATACGTGAAGCAGTATATTTTAGATTAATTTATCCACTTACTGTTTTTGACTCTGTTCACTACAAAATAAACAGAGTTAAGAAAACACGTGGTTACGTTTAATGCATAATTAGTGTATTCAATGCATGACTGTTCGTAGTGAGTCACTTTTCTTGCAAGAGCAATACACAATGACCACAAGTACAAATAATTAATTTGCAACTATTGTTTCAGAATATTAATTAGCAAGTACAGGCTTTCTTCTCACCTCTGTATAAACACAATGTAGTTGTCTACATTCTTTCCAACTTATTTCAAATGCCAAACATTCATATCTTTAAATATTTATAGAACTTTCAATGTGATGCTGCAGTGGACATCTGTGAGTGTTTTCACACACTGCTAACCTGTCCTTCAGGGCCTGGTAAACCTGATCGAGGAAAGGGGACCGACGTCCGCGTGAAACTGGAACGATCACACAATCATCAGTCCTCATCAGTGAGTCAGCCATCCTGCTCTCAGCTAAAATCTTGTTCCTCTAATTTTTTTCTCAAGACATACAGACACTAAAATGTGTAGACCGTCCTGTAAGAATGACCAAACTGTGCACACTGAGTTGTTGCACTGATTCTGCAGAAAAGTCAAAGCTCTGCTTCACTGCTCTTTGTTGCTGCTGCTGCTGATGTTTTCTGTTTGTTTGTTTATCGCTCTGTTTGCAGAACTGTTAGCTCGTCTCACCTGGTAGTGTCCTGGATCTCCATCTTCAGGTTGGACTTTCCTCTCCACACTCTAAAGGCTTTAGTTCACAGATTTACTATGCACACAGGCTTCAGAAACACACTATCCAAATGCGATTGTATCAAACAAAAACGCTCAAACCT
The DNA here is from genome assembly GCA_015052665.1 of Apistogramma diplotaenia. Classification (NCBI taxonomy): domain Eukaryota; kingdom Metazoa; phylum Chordata; class Actinopteri; order Cichliformes; family Cichlidae; genus Apistogramma; species Apistogramma diplotaenia. Next base: position 92,721 of record VOQJ01047973.1, on the reverse strand, counting down.
CGTCATTACTGCTGAGGAATAAACAAAATGAAAGCAAATAGATGTTTTGGTAAATCTGGATACATAGTTAAATATTGTATTACATTCTTCTACTTGTATCAAGAGTTTTAACCAGGGATTTCTTCTTTTCCAAAAGCATTCCCATAAGTCACAATCCTTCTGGGAGATGAAACAAGTGCCAGCATTCGCTATGACCAGTGATGAAGAATGAGAAAGAAGATGAAAAAGAAGAGAAAACGCAGACAAAGCCTGCACCAGTCTGCTGCTCAGTGAGAGTGCAGCATACCTAGAGGAGGCTGGGGGACAGTGGAGTGGCTGATGCACAAAGAGGAGCTGGCTTTTGCACAGTTTTGTTTCTTTCCACTCTTTGCCTCTTTTCTTTTTTTT
>VOQJ01047973.1:67789-84653 GCA_015052665.1 Apistogramma diplotaenia | reverse complement strand
ATGTGTATGTTTAGCAGCGCAGATTTGTTTGATTTATTTTCCACCTGTGACCAGGCTGTGAGTCACGCAACATCCATGAATCACAGACTGAGTAAACAAATTCTTTATGTTTAAATCACACATTAAATCTTTTGTTATTTTACCTTAGGGATGGCATTTTAACGAGTGATTCAGAATGTGAATTTGCAGAGTAAAGTGACAGTGCTTCATTTTGCACTCCATTTGGCAAATGTCTGTTATTATCACTGGTAATTCAATAACCCCTTGTTAAACTTTATTGTTAAAGCAGCCTTGTGAGTCAACAGCCTGTGTGTGTGTGTGTGTGTGTGTGTCTGATGAGAAACAATTACAGGGGCTGGAACACTTTGTTTTACCATGTGCAGGAAAGTTTTTGCCCTACAGTAGAAAAGCCACAAAAGTTTTCCAGGATGAGGTCTCCTCTCCGATGCCAGTGTGTGTGCTGAAGTCATCAGCTTCAAGTGTTATTGAGTTTACTGCATAAATGAACAGTAGCAGAGATGTCCACATAGCCTAATGGTGAAGATATACCACACACTTCCACTGAAAGTGCAATATTGCTCCACTTTGGTTGGTTGCAGTGGAGCTCATTCAGCATCTCTATGCACTGTTGGGTAGATGAATCTATGACTGAAAACTTGAACTCATCATAGTATATGATGCATAATCAAAAGAAAAGTTTGGCTATCTCAGACTTACAAAACAGTATCAGAGAATATTCCTTTGATGCTTTTAGTGTTTTGCTGTAGTTTCCGCTCGCTCCACTTACTTGCTAACTTGAGGTGAAGTTTCCCTGGAAAAAGTTCAATAAGTCTAAATACTTTACGTGCCATGGTTGAAAAAAACAAACACATTCTGCTATCAGACTGTAGAGCTCCAGCGCCAGGCTTTCAACCAGAGCTGGTTCATACCAATGTTATCTTACTTAACTCACTGAGACGCGCTCTCAGTATATTTTCACATTGATTTTATAGTCTTTTTTTAAACAGCGCTTCATGCTCTGATTTCTCTGGATATTTTTGATATCTTAGTACCGTATAAGCCCTTGCATACTTTAAACTCCTCAGGCAGAGGTCTTTTAACTCTTCCTGAGGCCCACTTTCAGACAAGAGGGGGCAGAGCTTGTACAGTCATTGCCTCAGGCCTCTGAATAGCCTGCACAGAGGAAGTCAGCACAGCTAATCTCTTCTTAAAACTTTTCTTGGAGAGTTCACTTATTGTCATTTTAAAACCGGAGACGATTTGTTGATTTGCCTCCATATTTGTGGGAAGTATTTTTTAAAACATTCATTGCATCACAAAAATCACATTGTCTCTGTAGCTTACAGTAAGAAGTATCAGTACAGTGAAAACACACAGGTGTTTGGTCATGGTCCCAGACTTTTGACACTTGGTCGTGTGAATTGAGTAAGAGCCTGGTTCTTCATCCCCTCAGGATCACGGCCTCGCAACAAGCCAGCAGCAGCAGCAGCCAGGATGAATAGGGGCTCTGTATGCTTTGGCTGCATGCATCTCTGCTCACCTTTCAGTAAACAGACAGCAAAATAGAACTGTGGGGAAAAACGCGTTAGAAATAGCAAATGTGCTGTCGGAAAGTCCCCAGAGGGAGAAAACACAAACAGCGAAATGCATTTCCCGAGCATATTGTTGACGTCTGGTTTGTTTGTCTTCTGCTGTCTACCTTTGCTGAACTTCTGTCTCAAAATCTTACCTTGTCACCGTGCGCTTGTTTCTTCGCTTTTCCTCTGTTTCTTTTAAGCATGTCCTCTCGCTGAACCCGCTGCTCGGGCTCTGAAACTGCTCGCTGCTGGGTCAGTACGAGATCAAAGCGAAGCTCTCCAGGCACTTCAACGAATTTGTGGGTGGAAGCGCTTGGAGTGTTTCTCAAGACTTAATCAGTGAACTGCTGTAAATATGTGGAGACAAATCTATATGATGCAGCATCATGAATTTAAATCATCAGTAGGATAAAACTCTAAGCAGTCTTGATTTTTATTTTTCAGTTCTTGCTGTGCTCTTCCTGCCAGGAGGTAAGACATTTTTATTTCTAGACATGGAATATTATTTTTGATTCTTTACTTTCTGTCATTGCTATACTGATTTTTCACTACATATGTTTATATGTTATGTAAGCTTGGGGACAGAGTAGCAGCAGCAGTACCAGCAGCGGGTTCGGTGTAGTGGTGGAAGCGAAGAACATCACTCTTCCTGCAGGATCTAAGGCCATCCTACCCTGCCACAGTCCCCGCATGGTGTGGACCCGGGACAGACTGAAGGACCGTCAGAGGGTGGTGCACTGGGACTTGAATCCCAGCAGCCCAGGATACTCTTTGGAGCGAGTCTTGGACATGTCGCCTGGAGCCAAGATGCGGGTCTACAATGGCTTCAACAAGGGACGCATTTCCATCCCGGACTCTGCTTTCAGTGACGGCAACTTCTCCCTTATTATCAACAGTGAGACTTCATTGTTTTCCATTAGCACTATTTCACATTGTTCTTGCTTACTGGTTAATTTGATGGTTATTTCTTTGCTTTTCAGATGTGATAGCAACTGACAAAGGAGTTTACACTTGTAATTTACATCATCACTACTGCCAGATTCACCAGTCCGTTCAAATCCAGCTTAATGTCACTAAGTCAGGTGAGGCCGTCGGATCAAAAATACCTGATGTATATTCCATGACTTGTGATGCACCGTAAATCTTTATTGCATTTTAAATGTGTTTCCAGCCCGAAAGGAGAAACGATACTGGGACGGAGATAAGACTGTGCTTGTGGTCCTGTTGGGCAGCTCGGTGGTATTGCCTTGTGTGAACCGGCGCCCCCTGTGGAGAGAGGGTCTTCAGGAGGAAGAGCAGCAGGTGGCTCACTGGGACTTCCAGCCCCCTGGAGTGCGTCCCGATAAGGCTGACCGACTGGTGGACCTGTATGCCTCCGGAGAACGTCGGGACTACGGACCTCTCTTCGCCCAGAGCAAGATGAGTGTGGCAGAGGATGCTTTTACATTAGGAGACTTCTCACTCTTCATCTCTGACTTGAGACCTGCTGATAAAGGCCTTTACTCCTGCCATCTGCACCACCACTACTGTGGTCTACATGAGAGGCGCATCTTCAGACTCACCGTGGGACCTCCACTCCTGTCTGATTCCACTCCGGCACCTAGAATTTCCCAGAATGATGAACCAGAACCAAGTAAGTAACAAACATCCAATGGAAATGTGTTTTTTCCAGAATTTTGGTTGAACTGTGCACAGCGAAGGAAGACCGCTCCTGGGTTGTGTTTTTTTTTTGTTGTATTTATAGGCATAGTTGGTCAGTTAAATCAGTTCCTGCTCTTGCCAATTTTCTCCTCAGTCCTCCCTGTTTTTGTGTTTGAGCTGCAGAGGGGGGAGGCTCGAGGAATGCAGAAGGTAGTTGAGAAAGAATGAAAGAAAGAGTCAGTTCCTCCTCTGCTGTTAATGATTAAAAGATATCTATTTGCATCTTTTACTTGAGAAGTTCTCTCCATTAATTGGTTTTAAATTGTCTGCAACCAAAACGCTCTCATTTTCCTCACAAGCTGTTTCGTTTGTTTGTTTATCTGAAACATTTCAAGCGCACTGAGATAAAATCGAACATCTAATACTTTTGGAAGTGGACGGTTACATGTGTGTGTCCTCATTTTTCCCAGAATCGAGACCCGTTATACTGCGTCTCTTCTGTTTTGTCCCCCCCCCCCTCCATTTCACTGGTAGAGTCGTGTTTACCAGCAGTTAAAGGAAGTCTGGCCCATCTGTTCAACATCTGGGCCAGCTGTGATTGAAAGAACAGAGTAAGGGGAGGGTATGAAAGTACGTGTTAGACTATCGATTCTTCTCGCCTTTAAGGAAATGACAGCCAATTGTTAATCCTTGTAATCATGAAGGAAGCACTTTGTGAACACGCATACACACTTGGTCTGTCAACAAAATGGAAATGGACCACTGCTACACCGTGGCCTCCACAGTTTTGCCACAGAGACAATTGCCTCGGGTATGTCTTTGTATTTTCATGCATATTAGGTACATTATGCAGTGACAGCTTTATCAGCCATCACTGTATAAGCAAGCTCCCGCCGAGGAGGTGGGTAATTAAGTATGAACAAATGTTTTTTTTCCCCTTGATTGGCTGGTTTTGAAAGCATGGCCACAGATAAAATATTGCACGTTTTCCTCATTAGTTCCTCATTAGTTGTGAGTGTCCTTTTGAACTGCTAACGAGAGAGAATACAGGCAAAATATTATAAAAAGATATTATTTCTGTGAGCAATTAATGGTCAATATTAGCAACACCTCTGTAAATGGGCTTTTTCTAAAGTAGCTGTGATATGGTACATTGTGGTTTGGCATATTTGTCAAGGAAGATATAAGCAGTTCTCTTTTTGTTATGTTATTAGAATTATATTTAAGTGTCTGGTGCCTCCAGACGGTTCGGGTCACTGTGAAACCCGGCCGGTCTGCCACATGGTAGACTTCACTGATGAACTCTGCTGAAGGTGTCACAGATTTATTTTCCATACATGCACAAATCAGGCTTCTGTGCTTGTTAGAAGAGCGATTTTTTTAAATGAAAAAGTAACTCAGACATGCAGACAGACCACATTACAGACTTTGTCTCTCTTCCCTCACACTTCTCCTCTTTTCTGGTCAGCCTGTGTTTTTCTGAGGAGAAAAAAAAATAACAGCTGCATGACATCAGGTCTGGAAGTCATTACCGCCAAACAGCGCTTTGACATTTAACTCTCTGCTCTCCTTCCTTGAGACTCTTGCTTTTGGAAACAAATGAAAAAGAGCCATTAGGGGAATAAAAATCTCTGCTTATGTGGAGCTGTATTTCAATTTGATCCTTGTTTGTTGCCATTATTGTAATCCAGTGTAGCAAGATGATAAATTGTACTTAAAACATAAGAGTAAAATCCACGGTTTCTTGACTTTGCTCGATAACTATCATGTGTGAAAGAGAGTGTTGAGTAGTTTGTTCAAGAAACAGTTCGATTTTATTCCTGTTCTTCTTTTTTAGGCGACGGGGCAGAAACTCCACGTGTGGTTAATGTCTTCATCCCCGATCAGCGGAGTTATTTCATGCAGCATTTGGGCTACTTCCTGACAACGTTCTTACTGCTGGGGTTAATCGTCATTGCCGTCATTGTGCTGACTCGACGGCGCATAAAGAGAGGTATTTTTTAATATAGCCTCCCCTCTTGTTTTTTTACTTGTATAACACAACTGTCATCATCATAAAAAACGGATTTATCATAGTTGCGTTTCATTTTTTCTGCGTGATTGAGATTTTATTTGTTTATTTTTACAGGGCTGGAGTATGAGCTGGGTGGATCCCATCGGTGAGACATTCTCATGTGGTTATTGTTACGCTGTTTTAACTTTACATTAAATCTAACACTAATTTCCTCACAGGGGAGCTGAAGTCACTAGAGGTGAAATAACTTTAGACTGCACAGAGCTGCAGGCCTGTAACCAAGAGCCTGTGAATTCAGGTGCAGTAAACAGCACCCAAACACATTAATTAAACATACTTCGCTTTCCATTCCTCATTTTCTGTATGCCTGCTTTAATCAACAGAGTACAAAAACAACCTACTGAAAGAGCGAGATATGGCTAAAGACTGCAATAAGGGTGAGCAGAGATTGTGTATTTCAGTAAATAAACCAGAGGTGTCAAACATAAGGCCCGAGGGCCAGAACCGGCCCCTCAAAGACTCTGATCCGGCCGGCTGGATGATGGAATCCCTGTTTTTGTCACTACTATAGAATTTATTTTTACGATGGCTTCACAGCAAAAGGAAATTTAAAAAGACATTTTCTGTTTTTTCTATAATTACAGGACAGTCTGGACAAATAACTGCCAGAACTTTTTTCTGTAGTTTTACACATTTCTTACAATTTAAACTCAATCAGTGGTGCTGACAGATGACTCTGTCGTATATGAACATCACATATGACTTTTTTCTTATATTCAGATATCTGCGGGATTCAATATGCAGTTGAACTTGTGTACAGACAGAAAGAAGGGTCCTCTGGTATGGCCCATTAAAGACTAAAGTGAGCTGCATGTGGCCCACAGTGCAAAATGAGTTTGACACCCCTGGAATAAACAAAAGTCGCATCTTAACTCGATTCTGGTGTTCTGATGTACTTTTCTCACCTCCTCATCCAGAATTTGACGGGAAGATGTGGAAGTGAATGTGATATTTGTGAGACGCTGCTGGCAGGTCCAGGGCAAACACAGGAAAGGACTATGAAGAAAAAGGAGAAAAACAGGAAGGACAGGAGGAATGCTCCCTCTGCTGTGACCCTACCACACTAAGTTTTCTCAGTAAAGGACATCATTGTTTTTTGTTTTGTTTTTTTGTTTTTTTATACCTGATTTAAAAAAAATATATAACTCACTTTCCCACCAGCTGTTATAACCGTGGGTTAAACATGTATTTGATCCTTCCTATTTGCATTCATTGTTTGGTTTATATTAAATACATTTTCTTGGATGGAGGAATGGGCATTTTCTTTTACCGTACTTTATTTTATTTTTAATTAAATGCATGCTGTTTATTATGTATATTTTATTATGTACTGTGCATGCTTATGGAGCTGCAAGCTTCGGCTCTTATTCATTGTTGAAATTTGGACCTTTTTTTTATTTTTTTGCACAAATTCTGCTGTAGAATCATAAAAGGTATTTTATTGTGCTTCATACTTTAATTAGTGTATGTTGTAGACATTTTCAAAAGGTGTTTGGAAAGAAATATGACATATTTCTAGCTACACACAAGAAAAGATCTCAGCAGTGGTAACAAAGGGACTGCGGTTTTTTTGTGGGTTTTGCTTACAGAAAGGCAAACTAAAATCCTCCTCCCCATCATTTACCCAAACTGACATACTGTACCGTTAACCTGGGTCACTGAAAATAAATTGAAAAGCAACATTGTTAGTTGTATGAAAATGAACTGGAGGCTCAGTCTGTGCAAACTCAGGAAAATCTTTGAACCGTGTGATATTGTGCCCTGGTTTTAAAACACTGAATTTTCATGAATGAATCTGCTGGTTAATAATACAGGTACATATCTGTTATCAATGGTGTGGCTGTACTTCTGCGAGGAGAAAGAGTGTCTACTATATCAACACTAAATTGCAAAATTTAAACCCTTGTTTTTTTTTGTTGTCTTTTTTTTACTCATTCTTGCACGCTTTAATGTTTCTCTCCTCTAATAAAGATTTCTTCTACTCACAAGAGCAAACAGTACATTTGTTTCAAGGGGCTTCGTTAGAATGACCAAATCCCAAGAAACCAAATGTGGGGCAGTGAGTGTGTTTATGTGGGGCAGGTTACCAATGCTGGCCTATCTACCCTAGAAATATATGTACACAAATTACGCAGGTTGCAAGTTATAATCATGTGAAAGGCTCCTATAATGTTCTGTGTTTATTTTTCATGCATCGTGTGAAACTAGAGTTTACTTAACTAGATGATAAAAATGGGCTTTTAGGGGTCGTTTTAAAAAGTGGGACACCTGCTCACTCCTGGGTCCATAGACATTGGCCCACTTATTTGGTAATGAATGGGCAAGTAATTTTGTCATTAAATATTATGGGCTGCCTTATATGTTCATTAGAATATAAAAATGTATGCATGTAATATTTTGATTAATCTGATTGGGTGAACACTGGGCTTAAGTGACGCTGCTTTGCGCAATCAAAACTGCGATATAAAGTAAATCATAATGTGAGGAAGCTGAATGCATGCTTCATTGGCTCAGTGCACATCCTCCTTTGTTCCGTGTCATGACTGTAGGCTACTGTGCAGGAAACTATGACTGCGTTGTATAAGCTGGCCTGCGCACACCCCAGATACACCGCTAGATGACAGCACTGTCTAACCAATTAGCCTGTGAAAAATAGCAATATTCCCAACTCCATATCGCAAGGATGTGGACTGTCCCTTCCTGTTTTAGTGCCGAGAGAGCCACCGTACCGACTCACACTGGAGCAGGAATACAGGCACTCATAACGCGATTATGCCTGGATTTTCGCTGTGTTTGTCAAAGACACGGAGCTGTATTTTCCTTCGTGGGCTGTGCAGGGTTATATATTAGGGAATGCTGTTATGTTATTCTCCGGGTAGCTGGTAACATAGCAGGCCTGTTTATTGCGCTGCCAACCCTTTTTGCTTTCCCATGATTGTCCTCCCCTCTTCACACTCTCATGGCGGAGACTAAAATAATATATCATATTGACGAGGAGGAGACTCCGTATCTGGTCAAACTGTCTGTTCCTCCAGAGAAAGTCACCTTAGCGGATTTTAAAAATGTCCTCAACAATCGGCCGGTCAACAGCTACAAATTCTTCTTCAAATCCATGGACCAGGATTTTGGGTAAGTGGCTACTGTCGGTGATTATTATTAGCCTGTTCGTGTGGCTCATTTGCTATTTACTGCCGTGTGTATTTACACCTTTTATTTTAAATACAGCTCGTATTATAGGCAACATCAAACGATCCCGACTGCAACATGCGAAAACTATAAAGCACCGTGTCTGTTTCCATGTCTGCGCTTGGCACCTGCTCATTATTACAGGCTACCCTGTGCACAGCGGAGGAGACACATGAGTGTTTGAAGTTGTACCAGATCTGTCCAGAGCCCTAATGACGCAGCCCTGCATGCATTACACAGAGCCAGACCCCCGCTTCTCATATTAACCTCAATATATTTACCATGTGGAACATAACTGTCAGAGCAATGCAGGCGAGGGCTCAATATTCAACTTATCACATTTCATAATGGTTTGCTTCCCTGTTCCTGGTTATGATTTTTAGTATGGGTGACAGATGACCATTGCAAAATATATATTAATAGCCTATAAGGTTGTTTTTTTGTTTACTAACACATGTAGTCCACTGCAGGTGAATCCCAGGCCAATTTGGGAAGCATGGGGCAGCGATAGTGACTGTGCATTATTATATCACATTCTGATTAATCCTTCAAACATAACTTCAAACATTTTCCTATCAACATTGTGTTATTCACAGAGTTCTTAAGTAAAATATATTGGTGGTGCACTCGTCTGCCATCTCGTTAAAGCCTGCAATTCACTGGCTATTATCATTTAATGTTATTAGGGAGGAGACATGGAATAATTTAATCTACTATGTAATTATGATGTAGATTGTCTGTGGGACCAAACTAGGGGATGCTGATGGCATACAGCATGGTACAATAACTGTTTATGCAAAACAAAAATCTAAATGTGAAAAAAATTCTCTGCTACTTATTTTATTATTTGTCCTACTCAAGAAAGTCACTTGAGTTACCTTCACTACCTCGACTGGCTAATCGTGAATATCGAAACAGCAATATTTCCCCCATGTTTTCTACTTCTGTACATCACATTGTAATCCCATCCTGATTTTCAGGCCTTACACCCAGTCTACAAAGCTCTCCGGTTCTCTTGGTCAGCAAGATCTGCCTGTGCCGGGCCTCTGCTGAGGATGACATATTTGTGTCAGTGGCTGTTCTCATTCCAGTCTTAACAGTCATACATGGGCCCACGTACATTAGTATCTGGCAGCGCAATCGCAAAAATGATTTTGAAGAAATGCAGAGGCAGGCAGTGTCTACAGAGCCGAATGCCATGCATTTCCACTGCAGCCTGACCTTGTGAGGGAAACTGGCTCTTCCTGGTAGCAGGCTAGTCTTGGTGCGCCGCTTTGTCCCCAGCCCTGGCTTCCTGCCTGTCTTGTGCTGCAGGCTGGGCTGCTCACTGGGCCTCAGGTGATCGACACGCAGATTATGGAAACAAACAAAAGCATGTTTGCTCTCTCCACATGGAGACATGAGTCTAAGTTGGTGAACACATGACCTCATAGGTTCTTTTCCCTCATGTGTATTAACAGAGCATGCTATATTACATTCTGAACTGGACCGCTTGAGTTTCATGCACGCATTACAAAGCCATTTCTAGAAGCATTACTGCCTTTGAGTCAAGGGTGGATATTCAGGCTGTGCGAGTGCAGTGCCGTATGGTACTGGCACAGTATGGAAGCAAACTCAGTCAAAGGCACAGAGGAAAGCAGCGCTTTGTGGTAGCCATGCTGGCTGTACTGCACACACACAGACAGTATGGCTGCTGGAGAATTAGCAAGGGAGGAATAAGACTGCTGAGCAGAGAGAGAAAACATCAAATCCCTTGCAGTTATAGACAGTGTTTGAAATGTAAATGAGCAGTCAGTGCAAGGTTCTCTGTAGTAGACCCCCTGGTGCGCGGGGAAAAAAACTGCCATTTTCTTATGGGATTGCTGAACTACATTTGTGCTGGCCATATCAGCTCTTTAAGGAACGGCCACACAAATTTGATAAACGGTTTGCACCCCGGCCGCCTCGGCTTACCGCAGTGAACATGTCGTTTCAGGTCCCTTTGGAATAGTGTGGAAAACATGTAACTGGAGGCTGTGGCATTTCCATCCACACAACAGAGCGCAGCAAATTAAGCGATGAACAGTTCTTGTACACATTTCATACTTCAGTTGTTTTGTTTTTTTTTTCTCAGTAATATTCATTCGTTCATCCATATTCATAGGACAGGAAGCTAATTGGATCTCTTTTTTTTTTTGGAGACTTCAAGGTGATGATATGGCGTTTTGTCATTGCCACTGGTGGTGAGTGGGTTTGAGACCTCACTATAATGCAAGTCACAGAGGCACTCTGGAGCTGAGGAAGCAGCCAAGCTGAAGGTCTGAAAGAAACAGCCTTGTTTGTGCCTCGGAAAGTCGGGGGCTGGTAGGGGGATATTTCTCCTGCTGAAAAAGTGATGCTGAGCCTCTGTAGTTAGACGACAAAAATCTGCAGCTTTTTGCACAAATGCACTCCCGTCTCTCCCTGCTGGTTTTTGTTATTTCAGGTTTGTGAAGGTTATACTGGAATTTTATGTCATAGCAGCAACAGTGATGCTGCTGCAGTGATGATGATCGCACGTTGAACTGAAACATCGGAACTTTGTGATTTTACGCATTATGCGTCATTAATGCTGCACGTGCAGTTATTAACATGCTTCACACAGGGTGAAACTCGAATTGAGGCGTTTACTGAGTGAGGCTTGGTGGCATATTGGAATCTGTCTACTCACAAGCTTATTTGACTACAAATATTTTTGCTTCCCTGTTTAGAGCGTCATTAGCATGAGCCCACCGTGCCGGTGCTGGTCGGATTCTCCTGCCTCTTGTTTCTGTTGTAGGCTGCGAGTTAACCCAGCCCTTCTCTGTCTTTCAAAGCATAAACAAACACATCTAATCTTTCCAGCTACACAAATATCTCCAGCGGCGGAATATTCCATGATCGCCGGGGTAAATCTTGTCATTATCCTGTGAAATCTGTTAAGACCCATTTAAGCTATCAGCTCTAAGAAGTCAGATCTTTGACAGCAGCCCACACCAGACACATGCATCCCTAAACAGTGCTTATGGCGTGTGTGTTTGTGTGTATATTTGTGTGTGCTTCAGAAGTAGAACTAAGGCTGGTCCTGATATCAGACGGAAGATGTTAAAGGCATCATCTGCTTTCACTGGAATTGCTTCATGGTTCTGTTGATTTCACGTCTCAGAGAATGAAAGTGTAAGAGACGGGGTTTGCATGCCTAAAAGCATCAACTACGGTCGCACGGGTCAAACGTGTTAGTGGAAAACTTTATTTCTGTCAAACTTTAGGAAGGAGCATTGCTGCTATTTTATTTATACAGGCCACTCCCACATCCTCACAAGTCACTCTACAGCTGTTCATGCAGCTTGAGAGAGAGGATGCAAACACTTCCTACCTAACGAGTGACCGGCAGAGTCGGCCCTCACCTCCCTCCCTTTTCCTCCCTGAGGTGGAACAAGCCACAGCGGCAGACTCTGTGGTCGTCAGTTCCAGCCACAAGGCTACGTTATCTCCGTCCACCACTCCCAGCAATACAGCTCCCACAGCAGCAGTGCACACAGAAACACATCGAGCTTGGCTAATCATCTCAGTCGCAGGGAAGTTCTGGCAAAAAAGACGAGAAAAAAAAGCTGTAAAGTCGCTGTCAGAGACACCCCTGCATAAAATCGTCTTTGGATTTCCTGCTGCTCTCAAGTCATGCCTCACCCTTTTCATGTAGCTTGTTCAAAGCCAAGAAGCTTATGCGAGCTCTCCACAGACTTTCAGAAATGCTTGCATGTAGCCATTCCGGGAAAATCCTCTGCAAAAAAACAATCAACATACAATAAATAAAGTCATCCAGGGAGTTATAGTAGAATCTAGTAAATATATTAAGATGTTAGAGGCCCATGACTGTGTCAGAGTCTGCTTTGCCGGCTCATCTCCTGCCCGTCAGCAAGCTCCAGGCCTGATTTGTGTGACACAAACTAAGCAGGTGTGGTGACGGGTTGCTGCTGAACTGTTTCCCAGCAGGTCAAAGGGGGAAACAGTTCAGCAGCGAGGGTAACTGTGTGGTATTTTTGTAGGGAATTCACAGCTAAACTGAAGGAGGCTCTTACACAGGATCACTCTATTAATACACTCTTGACCCCCTGTTGTCGCGGTTATGAGGCATTTCTTTCTATCTATCTATCTATCTATCTATCTATCTATCTATCTATCTAGAGACCGTCACTACTCTATGTGCTTGCTTTATGCAACCAATGGTGCAAAGCCGGTTGAAAGAAATGTTCAAAATGTGACTTTCAATGCCCGACTGTCACTCAGTGTGGGGCAGCATTGCAGGTTCGACCCACGCTGTGCTGCTGAGCCGACTCCGTGTCCATCTACTGGTTGGTTAGCCTGACCGTATCTGTTTGTCTGCTCCCTAGGGTTGTCAAAGAAGAGATCTCTGATGACAACGCCAAGCTGCCATGCTTCAATGGAAGAGTAGTGTCCTGGGTAAGTGAGCTGCATTGCGCACCCGTGTTGCCTCTCTCTCCTGGCTGCTCGCCTGGCCGTGTAGAGCCTCGGCTCTAAGCAAAGATATGTGGAACGCTCATAGATCATGCGCATGCTAGCATGCATTAAATCCACAGAAGTTATCACTCTTCACCTTAACCTATTGTTAATCTGCAGTGCGAGTGAATCCATTAGATATTAAAGCCAGCTCCTGTTAACAAAAGCGTTGGTGTAATTTTACTATTAAAATTACTGCCGGGGTGTCAAACATACACCCACCAAATCCATCCAGTAGTCAAGTCAAGCCCACTGGATGTCTTTGCAATGTGTAAAAATTGCAGGGAGGTTTTTAATAATTCCAGATTTACAATGAAATCTCAGCCACAGGAATAGAGTTCCACAGCCGTGGAAATTGGTTATTCATTTGGTTAGTGTTTCTATATCTCAGCATGCCTTTTGAATGATAAATAAGTTAAACTAAATACCACACGTGACATTTTTTGCACCTTTGCAGATCCATGGGAATCAAAAAGTTGTAATTCACATATAATAAATTAAATGTGGAAAAGCTGAGACATATTGAAATTGCATTTATTTTTCTTTAAGCTGTTCATCTGTTTTGTACATGGATGGTAATTTAAATGTGAGCAGTTACTTACAGTACACTAGTTTATGAACTATATGCATGTGGCAGCTCTAATCTGCTGTAATCTGTTGGTCACTTACTCTGCGTAGCTCTAGTGTTTAGTGATTACAAATGATAAACAGCACTGTGAACCCGTGTCTGCAGGGACAATAGAGTGTGTCAAATTAAATCAGTCTATCTTTATTAGAGAAGGATTTATTCCTTAATCATTGCTGGCTCTAAATATTGATCGAAAACTAGCAGAAAAGATGCATAAATTTGAAGGGCGGTAATTTAATTTGCTTTGTGTCTCATATGAATTCCACTTTATTGATCCCTGCGGGAAACGTCATTATTTACTGTCCTCCATGGGAAGGTCAGAGGTCAGAGTGAGACACATGGTGCTGTTTGTGTACTTGTTAGGGACTGTCTTACTCAATAACACTTAATTAATGTTGATACTCACTGACAATAGGGCATGTGGGCTTAACTTGTGATTAACTGTGGCCATTCTATAGTGTCACTCTGTAATGAGTTAGTCCTAAGATCTACATGCTTCTTCGTGATTTCTCCACATTTTATTTACATCAGCCCCATTTTCACAAACATTTATTATTATTCCCAAATTACTGTCAGAAAAGTAATTTGATGGTTTTGATAATTTGATGATTTTACAGTTTTTATCTGTTTTTTTCCCCTTTTTTTTATATATTTCTAATAAGCTATGCATGTGAAGTGCCTGATGTAGAAATAAATCATTTTTTATGGTTTCCCTGCACAGCGTTTCCTCTGCAGGTTCAATTTTTTCCTGCTTGAAAATATCTGTTGATTAAAACACCTGCACACCACATCTGAGCCACAACTGTATTTACTAACTGTGCTTCTAATTATGCTAATAATAATAATAGTACAATTCACTATACCACATGTATGGCCATTTTGCTGTACACTAATTTCTCTTTAACTTTTAGATGTTTGAAAGGGAATTAAATTTTCTCTGCTGTTAAACTTAACAGTATGAATTTAAAATATAAAAACTGACTCATGACTCTGACTCAGTTGACTAGTTGTAATTAATGCATGTAATATTTTAAAGTTGTAATTAGGCTACATGTTGCATGTACTTATTCATGCAACTGTCACTTAAGTGCAAACACTTAAAACAAACCTAAGAAGTACTCTGTGTAAAATGTGCTGCATGTGGGGAGTCACTGATTCCGTTTCATGACCCCCATACCTTTATGTCAGCATAATTTGTAATTTCAGTCTTTCCAAAATTAGCTATGTTCATTAAGTCACCTCAAGGTGAGAGTAATTTGCTGCTTCTTAGGATGACAGTCAGTATACAGCATTCACAGAAGGTGATGGAAACTGCAGTAATGGAGGCAAAAAAAAGTACCCGACTCTTCATTTGAGAACTGAGTGACAGCACAGTGGTACCCGTGTACCTCCGAGCTTGCATTAGAATAATCACAGTCCATATAGTCGTTGGTGTTTTCGACGGCTGTCTGCTTTAACTTTCATTATTCTGGCTCAGATGAAAGGATGGGTCATTGTATGGCATCCTTTGTACCGACACTCAGCTGAGGAAAAGCAGTGAAGTCTTTTAAGTTTCTATGTAGCTAGCAGTGTTTCTCAAGTTGTTTGTGCACAGCCCGGAGTCATCGGTAGGCCTTTTTGCCACATCTCATTTCACAGCCTCCAATGAGTGTCCTCATACTGTATATAAGAGGTGTCTGTCTCTGAGTTTATCTTTGAGTTTGCATAATTGCAGAGGTTATTTTTTAATGCTCTGTCTCCATGCTATGTAACCTATAGAATACAATAAAATATGCAGGATTTATCTCGTGTTTCTCTTTGACCTGAATGTGTCTGATCTGTAATGAATTATTTCATTTCCTCCGTCCTGTGTTTTTCAGTTGGTCCTGGCAGAGAGTGCGCACTCTGATGGAGGATCTCAGTGCACGGAGAGCCATCCAGAGCTTCCCCCACCTCTTGAGAGAACAGGGGGCATTGGGGACTCACGCCCGCCCTCCTTCCAGTGAGTAGGCTGATTGCCGCTCGTCATATATGCACAATTACACACACTCATGTAGGCAGATGTATTCAAGCACGCAGCACTGGTTGACCTTTTTATTTCACAGCACGCCATATGGGCTAATCAGAATGTGGATAGTCTCATATGGGGAGTGTAAATGGTTGCTCTGCCACTGTGTGAATATAGCATGAAGTATGTACTAAGACTTCAGTGTGGGAACGTGCATAGGTGCGAATATTATTCCCACTCGGGTGTATGTTCCCACCCACACAACCATGAAGTAAGGCGGTACTCCGCTCATCTATGTAAACACGGTGCGCACGCTGCTGGGGCTGCTGAATCTTGAAATAGCCTTGACAGCAGAAACCTCTTCAGGCAAATACTGGCACTCAGTGAGGCTCATTGTATTCAGTCACTAAGAGCATTCATCCATACTCTGGTGGGGAAAAAAAAAACGCATATGTGGCCTGAATCACATTAGTGCTTCAGGACTCAAAAATGGAGATTTCCTCAATATTATGCTTACCTGAGCTCAGACTTTGCCTTAAAACCAGCAGATTAAAAATGATAACTGTACTCACTAAGGAGAAGTCCCTTGCTAAATATAGTCAGAAAGGCTGGGGGCAGTGGAGGCTAAGAGTCGTTGCCATTACAGCGCTACAGCAATATGGCTGAGGCTCTATATTGAGAACATGCAATCTGTCATGTCTCAGTGTATCTTGTTTGACATCTCGGCTCTCTTTTGCCCTCTAAGGGCTACTCACTGCCTTTTGGCTGTCAGCTGGCTTGATGATTTTATTGTTCCCAGCCAGCTTTTTACTACTGCCACCTTGTGGAACAAAATCAAACTGTCTGCTGGCCCCTTTACCCGCCCCCTCCCTCACTCTCTCTTTCTCTTTCACTCTTTGAGTCAGACAGGTAGGCCTCTCTCTCAGGGAACCAGCATGGTGAATTCCCTGTAGCGAACCTCTTCTCTTATTGAAACAACTCCAGCCTTGCGCCCTATACCGCGCTCTGTAAATAGCTAGAATATTATTACCACTTCATTTTCCCTTTGTGCTTTATTCATGCAGCTCATGTTTGTCGGTGTGAATGGCTCTATTTTATGAGCGCACACAGAATAGCTGTTTTGGTCTGAGAATGGACACACTGATGTGCTTCTGCTTGGTAATCCGGATTAACAGACATTAAAAGCACCCATCTCCATTTCCCAAGGGGGGGGGGGGGGGGGGGGGGGGTGGTGTGGGGGAGGGAGGGGGGGGGGG
>VOQJ01047973.1:52158-67769 GCA_015052665.1 Apistogramma diplotaenia | reverse complement strand
TAGCGTATGAGCAGGTCCCGCGCGCCCCGCGCGGGGGGGGGGGGGGGGGGGGGGGGGGGGGGGGTTGTGGTGTTTGGCAGCAGCAAGAGGGGATGGTAGGTGTGGGGATTGAAAGGGGGTGGCATTTGTTCACAGCTGGAGCCTAACGCCTCGGATAATCTCCCACCAGAACAGCAGATCCGTCGGCTGGCTGGTGAACAGCCTTTGACAGGCTTTGACGGGGGCCGACTGAAAGGCAGTCGTCACCGCGCCGATCATCGCGTCGCTTTCTAATCAATTCCGCTAGAAATGTGCATCTCCGCTCATACATGTGCCGACCTGTGCTGGTGAAGCCGGGCCCAGGTGCACCCATTAGTACTCTGCAGCAAAAGCGTGTAAGCATGCCCCATTGAGCGCTTCATCCCGCTGAGTGAACACAGCAGACACGGCATCCTGTCTGCTCTTGAGTTTTTAATTTGCATCGGTCAGCCACACGTAGCCGCTGAAGTGTGTGAGAACGTTGTTTTCAGAGGAGGCGGCATGATGTTTGCCCACATGTTTGTTTCTTTAATGCCTCTTTTTTTCTGTTTATACACACTGATTAAAGCACCATTTGTACATGAGTGCTGACATTAATGCAGGTGCTATTATTTCGCTATTCAGGTGTCAGATACATGTTGTATACGTGCCTAAGTGCGTGTGACGGATTGACAGGGTTGAGTGGAGTTCTCACTGGCTTCAGGTTTCCTAGGAGCCCAGTGGCAGTGTGAGTCCCTTAACCCTTGTGCCTGAGGCCACAGCGTCTCCAGCCCTCTGACAGAATAACAATCTGCCCGCCAGCTCTTCCAGAACCCCCAGACTCCTTCCAGACCTCAAGTACACGCAGGCCGGCTTATTGCTCAACCCACACCTGATCTACCACGTCTCACTTTTTATGCAATCTGTCATTCTCTTCTCTCTGTCTCTCTCCCAATCATGCTCCAGGCACCATCTGGGCTTTCAATAGGTCTCATTAATGCCAGTATTGTCCAGAACGGCCCCCTCTCAGGGTATCTGGTCATTAATGACACTTAGTGAAAAACACATCACATACCGCCGAACAATGAAATTGCTATTTTGGCCAGAGGGATTGAATTTGAAACAGAGTCATGATATGAGTTGCATATCCCCCCAAGGTTGTATGGCAAGCAGGCAGATATTATAAGACAGTAGTATATTGTAGCTGGGGATTATGTTCGGGAGTGTTGGTCACAGGCTGGCTAGAGAATTAATTTGAAAGACTTTCTGTGAGGCAGACTGAGATACTCTGTATTTTGCACATCATTATGAACCTGACTGAAGTTTTCCAACGTGTGTATTGCAGTGCCAATGCAGTGAGCAGTCGTGACGGCCTGGACACGGAGACGGGCACGGAGTCGCTCCTAAGCCACCGCAGAGAGCGCGAGAGAGAGCGCGCACGGAGGAGAGCTCGCGAAACTGAGCGTGGGTATTATCAGCCAGGAACAGATGGATCCCAAAAAATGCAATTATCTTGTCATTTCCAAGTTATTGCTTTTCAGTACCTCTTCATTTAACTCTCATATTCCGCACAAGTCACTCACCCAAATATGTGGACAGAAAGTAGACATGCAGGAAAAAAGGGCCCCTGGGGGCTCAAGTGGTACATGTTCAACTTCTGCTATGTTAATGTAAGTAAGACGTGAATAAGTTCACTGTATGTCAGAGCTTTTTGGAATTCACCGTGTTGCCCAATAATTGTCCTTCCTTTTGCTTCGTGTCTCAGGTTTATGGTCACAGGGTGTTTTCCATTTGGTAGTCACGCTCCAGTCTTGCAGGATGATTATACCCTGTCAGGGGACTCTAGTGTTTTCTGAAATATCACAGGCGAGTCTGTTGCAGCCATTGTTGAAATGAAAACGCAGCCATTCCATCTGGAAAAGAAATTGATAGGATCTTGACTTTAAAAGCTGCTGAGAACTGTTATCAGGTGCAAATGCATTTGCTTTATTGCTCTGACATTTGACTACAGCAATTTCAGTTGCAAGCATTTTAGTGGAAGAGGTATAGCACTTCCCTGCTGCTTCAGACGAAACCCCTTTTACAGGCTCGGTATTTTGAATATCGGAGGCTGCTGGGCAACATCATGCGTGTGTGTGTGTGCACAACACAGAACAGGGTGCATTGGTTTTGCAGGAAGAAGCATGTGGTGTGTGGTTATCAGCATAACCATGTTGGTGATGTGTTGAGATACCCTCTGATTCTGTCCCACACAGACATTTTTGACAAAATTAGCTGGTGTTATGGCAGGAAGTAATAAACAATCAGCTTGTAGTGCTTGCAGTCTGCCATTGTTGATTTTACTCGCAGCAAAAGCCTGGCGCTCTTCTCTCTCTTTCCTTCTTTCTCTTTCTCCCCCCTTGTCCTCTCTTCACAGCAAGCCCGGCTCTTTGCATCCTGCGCTCCAGGCTCATTAAGCAAATACTCATTAATTTATGTGGTGCAATTAGTATCACAGATTACAGCATCAGGTTGGGGTTGTATGGAGGGCTGATTTATCTCAGCAGACTACGTGCGCGAGCATCGCCACTGATCACACCGGTGCATTTCATGATGGTGCTTTTGACTTGGCGCAGATATATTGTCGCTACCGCTAACACCCAGCTGAACATCTGTTGTTTAATGTGCGAGACGCACCCCAAATGCAATGAACTTTGCATCATTTTCCAGCTTGTGATTTGTGTTTACTGACTTCAACTCAGGCTAGATACCGTCATGCACGTTTTCTTACCATGAGAAACCACAAGGGGAGCTGGATGGGCTCCTCATTGTTGACACTGTTGCACAAGGCCCAATTAAATGCAGTTCAGCTTTTAATTCAACTTTAATTCCACCCAGTGACACATCAAGATGTAAAGACCGGTAAAGAAGGAGCTCATAACCTCAGCTGCGTGCCTCAGTGCCTGCAGCATCAGCAGCAGCAGCAGCAGGAATTCCCCTGTCATCTGATACACATGCTTCAAGTGTCTCGGTGTGCCTCGCTGTTTCACCGAGATCGCTTAAAATGTTCAAACTTGTTCACCTCTTTCCACTTTCTCAGTTTGCTTTCTGCGCTGTAGCATTTAATGATGAATAATGCAGCAGCTAAAAAATTTAAGAGGGAGAACAGGTGTAAGAGCGCCTCTTGGAGTTATGGGATATGATGTGTTTCAAGGCTGCCAGGTGTTCTGTATCTTAACCAGTTGTATCGGAGGACGACTGTAGCCAAATAAAAAAGGTGTTTCCGTGGCATTAAATGCTACGCTGTTCAGAGCCGTCAGGATTTCGAGGCTGAGGTCAGAGAAGACACAGCTAAGCCTGAGCACTTATGCTTGCATTAAAGTATTACACAAAGCCCAGAAAACAGCTGGTGATCCTGAACTACCCTCTGTTATGAAAAGTGTCGTAAATTCATTTTCCTGTTCTTATTGCAATAGCGCTGAAAAGCTTTGGCGATTTCAATCACTCGATGATGTTTTCACCTGAGACGAGGGAGGGGAGGGGGCAACCCAAATCTCATATTATGTCTCTGTGTGCTGGAGAATACCATCGTGTGATTGGTCGCAGACAGATTAACAATCATTCTACGGTTGCGTGTTTGAGAGGCAGGGAGGAGGCGATACTTTCTCCCCACTCTCAGCTCACTTTCTGTGTTCAGTGGATGGGGGCTCGCTGTCAGCTGTGGTGAGAGGGATTTGCTGTGTTATTTCCAGTGATGGTGTATGGCTTTGGAATATGTTCCATTGTTTTGTAGCTTGTTTTTTTTTTTATTCTAATTGAATGCAGGTATTATTTTTCTGTTGTTCCTGTGTTATTATGTAAAGTTAGTTTAGGCAGGAGGGCTCTTTTTTTTTGCAGTGAGGCGATATGTTTATTTACTTGCTGTGAGCTTTTATGGGGTATATATCAACCAGTCACAGAATTATTTCGATTCTTTTGAAGCTCGTGCAAACCAGTTAACTGCTGAAAATGTCACAGATTTCGAAAAGGCCACGAATACGTTGGGCTCAAAGTTTCGTGTGTTCAGTCAAAACGTGACTTTGTTGTTGAGTCATAGCACTCGTTTCTTGTTTTATTACAAGCCACTCAAGATAGAGTATCTTTTTTGCTTGTTCCCTATTTTTGGCACTTCCTCTATTGTAGATAAGCTGTGAAGTGTGTCAACAGCCAGCTGGTGGGTAGAGACTGTCTGGGGTACAGGCTGGCTTTTTAGATAGCAGCTAGCGCAGACGGAGCAGAGCACAAAGACACAGATTTTTCAGGCTGACTTGGTGAACCTGCACACTTGCTTTTTTTTTTGTTTGTTTGTTTGTTTTTTGTTTTCTCTGGTGCCAGTCATCAGAGTGCGAGAGGAAATATGTCTGAGTGACTCCTGACAGTGGATGTCAGGTCCCTCTGCTGATTGAGTGTTTATGTGCAGAAGCTCGTCTTTCAAGCGAGCACCCTGTGGGCGGAGCTAGTGATGGGAACTACTACATTGCTGGAATGTTTTGCTTGCTCTTGGCGAGTGTGTTGGCTACCACGCCCTCTTCGAGTTATGACACCTTTCCAGCCAATCCGCTGTTACCCTGAGACTGCGCCACCTCGCTGCCAATGTACGTATGGAGACTGTAGTTTTCCTCTGCTAGGAGTTTTGATTTATTAGGCACTACGTTTTCCTGTTTTTCTGCAAGGACCTTTTGTGAGGCCTAATTGAAGTTGCATTAATGGTTTTCAGTTCAGTTGTCAGTATGGCCACATCTGATGATAACTCTCTCATTAACTCCAACCTTCCTCACCTCCTGGTTGCTCTCTCTTGTTCTGAGCTGCTACCACAATGATGACCACAATGACCCCCCCACCCGTATCTGACTTAATGCTCCTGTGCACTTTCTCTCTACAGTCCCTCGCATCAATGGTCACTCCAAATCAGAGCGCACTGCAAGGGACTCAGCCATGGGTTACGACAGCGCCTCGGTAATGAGCAGCGAGCTGGAGTCCAGCTCGTTTGTCGACAGTGAGGAAGACGAGGATGCTAGCAGGTAACATATTATCCATTGATGTCATTTAAAGGCTTAACCCGGTGGTTTGGTTTGATCGGTTGAACAGTGACAAATTTGCAAAAAACAGGAATTCAGACTGAAAATCCTTAAATCACCATCAGCTGTAGAAGTGTGTTAGAAATGTATTTATATACTGTAGAAATAATAAGCAGGTTTCAAGGCAACGCAGTTCAATTTGGAAACAATAAAACAGCTATGAGCAATGACCGCACTGTGCTGCAAATCTCAACAAATGAAGTATTAACTGTGTTGGTTCTTTGTATTTTAAAATCCTTTTGTACTATGAGGCTTTAATACTGTATAGAAACTGTATGTACATAGACCTTGACAGAGTTTTAAAAAATAGAATAGAATAGAATAGAATAGAATAACTTTATTGATCCCACAAGGGGAAATTACAGTTTCAGAACACCCATCAACAACACACACAGACATACATGAGGGTATGAGTGACTGTGGCCTTGCTGCTCCACGAGGAGCGCTGCCTTCCAAGCAATGAAAACAAAAGCAGATAACAGAAAGGTTTTGTAGGTTTAAAAAAAAATCATCTTACGTGACCATCTTACAAGGTTTAAAAAAACCACCTCAGCAAAAGCCAACAGCACATACAAGCATGGGATAGCATCGGGGAGGGGGAAGGAGCCAGTGGAGGCGAGTTGGTCCAGGGATACTGTGTGACTGCAGCTCCTGAGATGGAACGTTCAGTGTCCTTGATCACTACGGCAACCAGTTCACACAGGTCAAAATAAGACAGGGTGTCGCAGGGGAAGAGCGTCTGTTTGCATAACATCCAGGAGAAATCGAGATAACCGGTCTTCAAGGCCGGCAGGGAGCCGAATATCAGATGATACCAATAATTTTGGGTCAAGCTGCCTTTGTTTAATTTACAAACAGCCTTTCAGTCTTGCTGGCAGAAACTCTCACAATGGCGAAAGAGAAGCCAAAACAGCCAAATTCTCTGGGTCCATCTTCGCCATGTTCGTGCAGGTACTCACATCTCTCCGAGCTGTATTCCATATCACCTGTGAGTAGGTGTTGAGTCTGAGTTCTGTACAGCCCCGCTGAACTGCCCAGGCAGCTGTGACAAAGGCCCAAACTGGTAATTTCACAATAAATCAGGTATCCCCCAATCCTGTTATCAACGAACTGAATATTCTTCCATGTCCTCAGTTGACAGATCAGCCAGGCACGTAGTCCCTCAGTCACTGGAATCCACAACGTAGTTAGCCGGATATGTCCTGCTGGGACAAGAGGGTTCCCCTTTCCCCAATCTCCTCATGGAGTAAATTTGATCAATAGAGATAAATATTCCCGGTTAATATACTGAATACCTTAATATTGCACACCCTGGCCTTATTCTATTATCCTATTTTTGTGCCGTCTTTCCCCCTCTCTTCTTCAGGCTCAGCAGTTCCACCGAACAGAGTTCGTCTTCACAGCTGATGCGCAGACACAAACGGCGCAGACGAAGGCACAAAGTGGCAAAGATCGACCGGGTATGCGCCTCTTAAACACATCAGTGCCTCTGCTGGAATTCACATTGACACTCAGTGCTTAAAAAGCATGAACGAACTGATTGAAACAGACTTTATGCCGCGTTTATTTACAACACGCTCACTGTAACCTCTCCTTGCTTTACCAGTCATCATCTTTCAGCAGCATCACAGACTCGACAATGAGCCTCAACATTATTACGGTCACGCTAAACATGGGTAAACCTGCTGCACACATAGCTGTTTTTTTCTTTCTTCATATATTGAACATATAAGTCATATCAATACCACAGTGAGGTTTTCTGCTTGTAATCATTCCCCTGCTTTAATGTTGACAGAAAAATACAACTTCCTGGGTATTAGTATTGTTGGTCAGAGCAATGACCGGGGGGACGGTGGCATTTACATCGGCTCTATCATGAAAGGAGGAGCTGTAGCTGCTGATGGCAGAATAGAACCTGGCGACATGCTACTACAGGTACGCTTCCATGAGTAGATATTTGAAATGTTATCAGGGTTTTAGCAGAATGTGCTGCCGCAATGCCAAATCTTCACATCTGTCGAGGGTTTTTGCTGCATATTAATAAGGACATCATTGTATTTAGTTCCCTTATTAAACTCTTGCGTAAAAGTTGTAATCCTGCCTCTCCTTTTCCTTCCCCGTCCTTTGTTCCATTTGCGGCAGAGCTCAACGACCGCTCATCCACCCTTAAGCGCATGATGGTTGGGCTGCAATTCGTTGGGGCCCCTGATACAAACAATATAAGTTGTTTTGCGACTGTGTGTTTATTCCATCAAAACCAGCTTAGGATTTTCAGGCATCTGAAGGCTTAAACGAAAAGCAGAGATTAAATATGTGCGCAGCATAACAAAAGGAACACATCTGAGCCCAAATAGCATTTTAGCCACGAGAACACAGTGGATGATTAAGTAATGTAATTACTCGCATTGTTTATTTTGTTTTTGTCAGGTGAATGATGTTAACTTTGAGAACATGAGCAATGATGATGCCGTGAGGATCCTCAGAGAGATTGTTTCCAAAACCGGGTGAGAGCTCATGGTTTTTTTGCTCTTTTCGTTTGGAGATGATGAAAATCAGATGAAGCTTAATAGTTATTATGAGAATCGATGTGTAAATCTGACATATCAGGTTGTTTGGAAAATGAGGGGATTTAAAGAAGCAGGAAATGCTTCTTGCGAAACATGATGGCTAATAATACAGCATGACTGTTGCTGGATGTGGTCACTATCTGACCACTTGTGCAACTTTTCCTGAAACTGGACTTTTTCTGACTCAGCGTCAGCTACCTTACTAATATCTTACTAATACTCTACATAAGAATGGTGTCATTAAGTGATTTATGGAAAATGAAGATATTCAGCAGCTTCATAAATTTTACCAGTGTGTTTCAAATAATATGCTTAATAATACACAGCAAACAGTAATCTGTTTTTTATTCAGCTAAATGATACTCCAGTGTCTTTAAAAGGTTATTTAAACTTGTCTAAATTTAAACTATGCCATATTTCCCTGTGTGATTTTCTAAGATTAACATTTATTTTATATATTCTTCTCCAGTCCCATTAGTCTTACTGTTGCCAAATGTTGGGACCCATCTCCTCGAAGCTACTTCACCATCCCTCGTGGTAAGACAGACATCGTTCCTAACGTTTGGAGCAACATGCAGCGAGTGAAATAATTATTTGATCTAAGTTTACTCACTTACAAAGAAATGAACAGTATCTATTTTTTTAATGGAAAGACATAGAATATCAACCAAAAATCCAGAAAAAACACATTACATTAAAGTTATAAATCGACTTCTATTTCATTGAGTAAAATAAGTATTTGATCCCCAAGCAAAGCCCTGGTAAAATCCATGTTCGCACATCAGTAGAAGATTTCTAGTTGGTAACCAGGTTTGCATGCATCTCAGGAGGGATTTTGGCCCACTCCTCTTTACAGACACTCACTACATCCTTTAGGTTTCTTGGCAACCTGAGGCTTGAGCTCCCTCCACAGATTTTCTGTGGGATTGATGTCTGGAGACTGGCAAGGCCACTCCTTGACCTACTCCATGACTTCTTCTGTAGCCTTTGTTGCCTTGGCGGTATTTTTTGGGTCATTGTTGGAAGACCAATCCACAGCCCATCTTCAGTGCTCTGGCTGCGGGAAGGAGGTTCTCATCCAATATTTTATAGTATATGGTTTAATCATCAGTCAACTGCCTGGGCACACAGCCAATCTATGGGAGACAATTCTTGCTGGGTTTTCTTTCAATGACATGTCAAAAAAATATATAACTTTTATGTAATGTGTTTTTTCTAGATTTTTTCTTCATAACATGTCTGTCTCCATTAAAATGAAACTACCATAAAAATTCAAACTTGTTCTTTTCTTTTTAAGGAAGCAAACTTACAAATTCAACAAGGGATTCAGATAATTATTTCCCCCACTGTAAATGATGCCATTTCCTAATCAGGTTTAAACTATTCCGTGTTCAGTTAGTTTTTTTATTTAATTTCCTCAGCTGAGCCAGTGAGACCGATCGACCCTGCAGCCTGGATCTCACACACCACAGCCCTAACAGCACCTTACCCTCACTATGGTAAAGGATCCCTGCTGCATTACAGTATGAAATATAAATGTCCTTAATAACTCTATTATAATGATAAACCCACGGCAATAAAATCATTTCTCCTTCTCCATCTCAGAGTTTGATGATTTGCCTCTATCTGCAAGTAAAACCGACATGGCAACCGTCGTCAAAGTGATGCAGTTGCCTGACTCTGGCCTTGAGATTCGAGACAGGATGTGGTTAAAGATCACTATTGCAAATGCCGTCATAGGTGAGAAATGTTAAGCAATGCAGAACTTAATATAGATGAAAAGTTTGACTGTGTTACTGTAAGTAATGCACATTGCCTGGAAACATGCACATGTATGTATTGCATACATAGTGGTCTAAACCTCTGTGCTACGTGTGAGCAATAAAAATACTTAAGTAAGGTTTTGAAAAGGGAGACTAAAGAAATCACTGTCTCCTAGAGACATAATGCATAAGCTTGATATCTGAAAATATTTACATTTTTTCAGGTAGTTTGTTTTTGCTATACATAAGAAAAAGTTTGGTTTTTTTTACTGTCTGGGCCTGAAGAGTGTCAGCATCACAGCATCACTTTATTCTGCTTGTCTAACTCTACCAGTTGTGGTTGATGTGTGGTTGCTGCATATCAGCGGCATTTTTAGCATCTGTTCAACACGTCAGAGGACGCAGCTTCATGTCTGCGTGTGCATTCTTTGCCATCCCAGGTGCTGACGTAGTGGACTGGCTGTACTCCAGAGTTGAAGGATTCAAGGATAGACGGGATGCGAGGAAGTACGCGAGCACTCTGTTGAAGCACGGTTACCTGAGACACACTGTCAACAAGATCACCTTCTCTGAACAGTGCTACTATACTTTTGGGGACCTCTGCCAAAGTAAATCCACTTTTCACACTCATTAATTAAGCAGCTCACACAATTATGGATGTTTTTTTTTATAGAAGGATTATACTAAGTCTGTCCCTCTCTGCTGCTGTTTTCTCTCATCAAGACATGGCCTCACTCAATTTGAATGAGGGATCCAGTGGTGGAGGTTCTGAGCAAGACACTTTGGCACCACTACCTCCCACCAGCAACCCCTGGCCTCTGGGTGGGCAGCCGTTCCCCTACCCTCCTTTTCCCTCTGCACCCCCCAGCTTTCCGCCAGGATACTCGGACCCATGTCACAGTTTCCACAGTGGGAGCGCAGGCAGCCAACACAGTGAGGGTGAGCAATAACGAGGGGCAAGATGGGCCTGAGATTTCCATCAGCCTATCATTAATTAATGTAATAATTTGACTCAACATGCAACATGACATAATGGAGTCTTTCTGGCATATTAACGACTGTCTGGCTCATGCTAATGTTAGCTTTTCTGGCTCTCTGAGCAGGAAGTTGACATTGGATTGCATTATTCAATATAACATAAATATGTGTGTTCTAAAATGCGTCCTGTATTGTCAAGGTCAATCATGAGCATCTTGAGTCATGCAGCGGACAGCTCTGCAGTACTGGGTGTGTACACAAAATAGATCTGATCAGCCATGTGATTATCAATCACCAGCCTGAAATGATCAACACTAAGTCCATGTGTCTTGATTTTTGAATCACAATGTGATGGTGCTGCATGGTTTTTGTTGTCTGCACTGAAGGAGATGGAGAACCAGGGGGTGGGGTGGGGGGGGGGGGGGGGGGGGGGGGGGGGGGGGTATGCATAAGTAGCTGGCAGGGATAGTGTCGTATAATTTTTCACAAGGTAACCCAGAGAAAAAATGGTGAATTATAAATTACCATCTCTCAGTCTAATTTTCATTGTTTTGCGTGGTTCAGCCATGTTTTGCTTTCAAGCCAGTTTCGGTTCGTTTTGGTTATGTTTATCAGCAAACTCTGGAAGGACAGAAATGTTAAAACTGTTCAGTTTTCATTCTTCTGGAGCTTTCAGACAAGAGCAAGTGTTCATGGTACTGTGTGCATGTAAGCATTTTTAGGGGCAGCTTCTCCATATTTATTCATTTTTTTCTGAGAAACAAGAAAAGGATCAGTAACAACCACGGGCGTAATGTTAGCTTGGCGCTTACGGACAAGGTGCACTAGAGTACGACAGGTAGTGGGGAAAGGTCTGGGCTCAGAGGTGTGTGTAATTCTGTTGTTCCCTCTGTTTCTGCTGGGCAACGGTAGACTGAAGGAGGAGGTAGTCCCCGGACACTGGGGGAACCGGTAAGCCTGCTAACCCCCTCTGCTCCTCTGCTGCTCTCTCTATCTTACCATTCAGTCTTATTCTGCCACTCCTCTCTTCCTCTTGTGCTCAACGTTCTCCACCTCTCATACCGTAGCTTTAAGGTTTTTTCCCCCTCCGCCTGTCTCATGATTTTTCTTTAGTCCATGTGTATCCTGTGTGTGGCTCTCCTGACAGCTGATTCTCCCTCTCTGCACCTCTGGGCATGCATTCGTACTGTGCTGGGAGGTGCATGATGCAGGACGAGCACTCTGAGGCTTGTGCTATCATTCTTGCTGATAGGGGGCAATCATGCACCACATTTACCCAGTACTGTTGGGCTCATTGTGGAAGGGGAGCTGTGGAATGTTTGCAATAGTGTGATACACCTCCATCAGTCTGACGCCAGCAGTGTTTATTACGAGCATTGAGAGATGTGTCACTGATGTGCTGTTAATGAGAAATTGATAAGATCCTTAAACAAACAAGTCATTCTACAATGTCCACTAAGTGCTGTGTAGTAATCGCTTTCTGATGCAGGTGTGTCATGTTTATATTTATAATTTGTGACTGTTTCAGTGTTTCTATGAGTATAAGAACAAGCCATAAATCAATTGCTGCATCAGAAATTGGGGCAGAAACAAGTGAGATAATCATGTTTGCCCTTGACTGACTTTTGCTAGATTGCATAAAGATGTGGTCACACCTTAAACAAAGTGCAAGAGTTATTTTAGTAACATTAACCCACTGCTCTGCGTTTCAAACAGGAGAACCGTAACATGTCAGACTTCTGCTGCAGTTGGAGAAGTCTTTATTAAGCTGATGTTTAATGTGTGACCTTTTCTCTCGATGTTTATTGGCTGTAGCTGACGAGTTGCAGCTGCTCACTGTGTGCCTCTGAGTGTTTACATGCTATCGAAGGCTAAACCAAGACGTTTGTGTTTTTTTTCCTCAACAGGAAGCCGAAGCAGTGGATCCAATCCCAGCGCAGGTAAAGGTAGATGCTCCTCCCCACAAGAGAAAGGTCAAAGGTCAACATGCAGCGAATCAGAACCAGGTGTCCGCGGAGGAAGGCGTACTGACAGATCAGCCAGCCAAATGAGTCATCACAGTCACGCCATCTCTAGTCACAGTCATGCTCGATCAAGTCTCAGCCACGGTCATTCACACAGGAGCCATCCTATCTCACAGAACAACCACCCCGCCTTCACCTACAGCCACGGCCCCTTTCCTCAGCCAGGACCGGGCTCCTGTGCCCAGAGCGAGCGCAGCCATGCGTCCTCCTACGGCCCCCCGGGCTTGCCTCCTCCTTATTGTCTGGCCCGTCTGGCCCCCAAGACCTCATTCAGCAGTAGCACGCCCCCTGGAGCCCCACCTGGAAGAGAGTTAGCAGCCGTTCCTCCTGAGCTCACCGCCAGTCGCCAGTCCTTCCAGCATGCTATGGGGAATCCCTGTGAGTTCTTTGTTGACATCATGTGACAGAACAGTGCCTTTTTAACTCAGTGAGCACAAAACAGTTCTCCCTGATCCCTTTTCATCCTGTTCTCCTTTTTCCTCTCAGTCTTTTGACCGTCTCTAACTTCAGAATGTAGACACTGACCGGCCCTCTCCATAGCCCCCCTGCTATCTGTCTGTCCCTCTGATGTCCAAGCAAAGGAATACAGGCAGCAAGAGCACAACAGGAGTAGTCCTCTCACACACAAGCAGAGGTCCTCTGGCTGAAAACCCTCTTTTGTATTGACGTGACGTGTACAGTTTGTGAAACGTGAGTGGTATTCAGTGTACTGATTTCTGTAAAGATGCCATGCTGACATTTTCTGGGGTGTGTACCTAGGATATTTTCTGTTCTGCAGCCTTTAAGCTGGGCCTGGATCTCAATCCCCCAGACCCAGGCTGATAACTATGGCCTGCACTTAGGAATAGTTTTCTGGGCCTAAAACTTGGACTGGATCTGCTGACTCACATTTGTCTGTACTGATACAATTTAGCACGTTACACCAAACCTCTGGCCCCACTCCCCGTTTGTCAAGGCGCTGCCACCGGCTTATTTAAGCTCTTACCTGCCAGCTACTAATAACACTAACCGTGATCAGTTCAAGATTCGACGATTTCTTTAATGGCATAAGGGAGACCCTGTAGTCAGCCTTTAGTTTAACTAGGCTGGATTTTGCATGACTGTCTCAAGTTGCTTTAAAGAAAATTTATTCATTTGTTTTGTTTAAAGTATTACCGTTATTGGAGGGAGGAGGTTACCTCTGTCCAATGTCCTAAAGGAAGAATCCGTACACTGGAAAATTTTTGTGACGTTATTTATGTGATCATTTTGCATTGACAGTGTCATTCTTTGTCTACTACGGCTGACTGACTGACAATCAGACATCACTCTCTATGAATCAGTGGCCATTTCTCAATGTCCTAGCTGCGCTTTGTCGAATGTATCATTATTTCTGTCAGCGATTAAACCCCGACATCCATAAACATTTAATTTAAACACATTTAAAAATCGAAATAAAAACTTTGGCCACCCACTACAGCTGTGAGAGCAAACTCAAAGGGGTGAGTAGTTTGACAAAAGCATCAGGTTTGTCTCCTTCAAGTGTGGGCTTCGATAAAAGTCAGTGTGATAAAAGCCAAAGCCTCACATTGTTTGGTGGACATTTCTTCATATTGTTGGAGCTGCCTAAGCTGTAAATCTTTTCATAATTATCATCAGATACTTCTGGTTTTATGTGTTCACAGTGACTTCAGGGGGAGTCCTGGCCCTCAGATAGTGATCTCCATGCAAAACAATGGCAAAACCCTGTTGCATTTACCTAAAAAATTGTTACAAGAGGGAAATAACACACACACACACACCCTAGTTTTTTGAGCACTTTCCCATTTGATCTCTCCCTCCCTTTAGTATGAAACACTGTTTGCAATCAAAGCTTTCTCTTTAATTTTGTTTCTCTAAAAAGAAGAATAAATTGTACATAGAAATTTATTATATATATGAATAAAAATATATATGTTCAAAATACTGTCTTCATTTTCCACTTCACTTGGAGACTTTATTAGCTGGAATGCCACTAGATGGAGACACTAATGTGCCTATTAAGTAATACATTTGGTAGATAAAATGTATTTTGAAAATTACTGGGAAAGAAACACATTATATATATTAGTTTTTAAAACAAGCTTTTGAAATTTTTTTTTATTTATTTACCCAAACCTGTGGGTGGTTACATTACAAGACTGGTCTGTGGTCAGTAAGAGCATAGTCACGTTCTCAAGCCTAGGCGGCTATATGCATTTTTAGCCAAGCTGGGTAAAGTGTTACCACAGCGCTTTACTTTCATGCGCACTATGCTGGTTTTGGCACTTGACTGTTAACACCCCTGAGTGGAGTTTCCAGACACCAACTACGTGTACTTTCCAAGTGGGCTGGTGCTAATTGTAAAAGGCTACATTACACTGAATCTACTGTATACAGACCCCCTTGCTGCCTGCTTGACCCGCTGCGGTGACGTCACAAACCCACGCATATATGGTGGGTGTGTTATAAAACTGTGGTCAGGAAGGAAGCGCTGTGGAGGCAGATTAAAACTTGTACTCATAAAGCAGCAACCTCCAGAAGAGCACAGTGACCTGTAATCGCCTTCATGCTATTTGAAATACAGGGCAATGTGAAAGCATGTACTGTAGTCCCACATGAACGATGCCTGCTGTTGTCGTACTTGCAGGTTGACTGTCGCAGAAGCTCATGTCAGCCTACATGCAAATACGCGCGCACTCATTTGGTAACCTCGTTTAGTAAGAGAATAATATGCTGCACGTCTTACCGAACAACCCAGAAGTATTTCCCGAGTTAGTATGTTAATTTGAAATGGGGCTTTACTATGTTTCATTGCTGAATTTTTAAGAGGAGGCAGAAGCGTAAGTGTGGGAAGTGTTTCTTAGTCTGGGGTGCGTTGGCAGACAAGGTTACAAGCTGCTGACATCAAAATCTTCAATGACATATACGAACTCTGACACGAGTTAAAGATATGATTGGTTGAGTGACATTCAAAGACAAATGTCAGTAAAGTGTCATATGATCATGATGCATTACAATCATGACTAAGCAGACTAACCTCATGGCAGAATTTTTTTTGAGGGGGGCGGGGTGATTTTTTTTTTTTAACTTACCGTAGTTTGGACGTTTTATTTGAAATTATGTGTGTGTGTGTGTGTGTGTGGGGGGGGGGGGTATTTTAAAAAATTCTTATATAACATAACTTTG
>VOQJ01047973.1:34998-52138 GCA_015052665.1 Apistogramma diplotaenia | reverse complement strand
TGTTTGGGGGTGTGTGGGGGGGGGGGGGGGGGTAATATAGAAAATGCTCAGATAACCTGACTGATAGCAAAGTGCTTTCCAAAAGTCACACGACTTACTGTAAGGAAATAGTTCATTTTTCAAGGGAAGTAAATAATACTCACTTTGGGGCAGGCCGGTGAAGGCATCCCAACAAACGAATAGCACCACTGAAAGTCCCGCTTTCATTTTTGGAAGAATGAGGCATTCATGCAGTACTTTTCATTTCAGTTTCTCTTCATTTCTTTACCGGCGACCTTATTGTTGCCACACAGTTTAGAATATGAGGAATTAAAAGTGTTAACCCCCCGACACGGCGATCATCTGAAGGAGCCACGAAGGGAAATTTCGCCGTTCTTCAGTGCCCTTTAGATAAACTTATGACTGGGCTTGAGGCCTTGTGTATCGTGACTCATCTAGTATGACTCATGCTTTTAAAAAAAAGGCACGTTTTCATATCTTAGCAAACTTGTCTCAAGAAAATATACTGTACATTAAAAAAATGTTACGGTTCAGTTTTGCATTTTTTTTAAGTGTATACTTTATCTATACTATGTTTCACGCAAAGAAGGTAAGGCATTGTCATATTTAAGGTTTGTTTATTAAGGCATACGATTTAAACCTCATCACGTTAAATCGAAATAAATATGGAGTGAAAGTCCACACTCCCCTCTTGATATTTCCCCCCGTTATAGACAAAACAGAAATGTTATGATCAACTTTATTTCGATTGTAACGTGATAAAGTTCCCTTTCCAAGTCAGGGCGTTAAGTCCAATGCTTTTTTTTAGGAGGTGGTGTGCTGTGTCAGTTCCCCTGTGTCTTATTTTAGAGTAAACTCTAAATAATTATGCCATCAGTCGTAATAACTTCCTTCAATTTGCAGTTGGAGAGTCGCGTAAACTTGGCAGCGAGATTGCAAGTACTTGATTGTACTGCAGGCAGGTGAGCCCTGATGGCATCTGAGTTCCAGGGAAATCTAATCACACCTGCATTTTTCATGAACACAGCACAACAGATCTGACGTTGCAATTGAATTCGAGCATGAAAACCCGGCGTCTAAAACGCAAGCTTATCACGGCGTCTCTTCGGCTGAGCGAGAAGGAAAGAATCGAAAATTGGCAACTTGATTGCGGAAACTTTCGCTTCTGTTTCAGCCAGCGACAGCTCTGCATGCTGGCACCTCTTTCTGTATGTTGAATTTTCGTATTTTTACTTAGTGGTTTGTTTAGAAATAAACGCTAGTTGCCTAAATATAAAGACTACGCTCCCGACTAACCGAAGTCCGCCGTGCAGTGGGTGGTGCCACGCCCCCTTTAGATATGAGCCGCTCCGCAGCTGCCAGGAGGTTTAATAACCTGTCTGACTTTATTGTGTTACAAACTCAGTAGAGTCGTCTGTATATTTGCTTAGACCAAAGCGCAGTTCTGCTAAACAAGCTAAGAGGGAAAAGCGCCGTGGATGAAGAGTTACAGATTTTAACAGGAAACCTGAATAGTCCTGTTCGGAAGAGATTGCTGGGATATTTCGTGCATTGGATTAAATCAACGCTTTGTTGAAGTGGCTGCATCACCCTCAAGGCTGGAGAGCTGACGGCAGTATGGATGTAAACGCTTGGCTGATGGTTCTTTTTGTGGGTGTTCAGTGCATTCAGTGCAGTGCTGGTCAGACGGGCTGCCAGAAATGGACAGAAAAAGGGGTCGACGTCTGCTGTGACATCTGTCATCCAGGTGAGTAATGAGGAAAATAATATTCAGCACATAAGAGTTTGCAAATCTATGGATTCTCATTTATAGAACACTGTTAAACACAGCGGGGCAGGTTTTTTCTCTTGGATATATTCATGAAGAAGATAAGAAATACTTTCTCTTTCCACATTGTTAAAACTATTATCTTTGAAAAAAAAGAGACAGAAAAAAAAGGTGAGATGTTTTCCAGCCTCTGAGTTCCTCTGCAGTGGTTACGTGTGAGCCAAGATAGTTTCTCGGTGGTTTTTCACCTAATACCACAACAAAGACAAAGATGATGCGGCTGATAAATCCAATAATTTGGAGCTCTCAGAGAGAGAATTTGTCTCTTTCATTCCTGTACATTCACTTGCAGAGCAGTAGAGTTTTAATAAATGTCGTTTATAGAGTTCAAACCTTTCTTGAAACTCCCAACTTACAGCTTTATTTTGTTCATGAATAAAGATTTATTACAATTTTAATGAAGTCAATCTCACTGAAATTTGTGTGCGTGTTATTCTCATGCTTCTGTTTGCAGGAAACCGCCTAGTGAAGGAATGTGGTCCAAACCCAGAGGAACTTTGTAAACCTTGTGAGTTTGGGAGATACACAGTGAAGCCTAAATCATTCAGCTGTGACCTTTGCACACAGTGTGTAGGTATGTTGGTGCATTAGTTAAGTCACAATTATATAAAAACATGTCGTCAGTGCTGTATTAAGTTCCAAACTAGAAATCTTTAGTACTACAAGATCCTTCAGTGTTTTTTTCTCACATGTTTAGGTGCTCAAGAAACTGACAAGATTTGCACTGCCACAACTGATACCGTATGTCGCTGTAAACAAGGACTCACTTGTGGTAATGCCCAGTGCTCCTTCTGTGTGGATGAGTGTCCCAAAGGCTTTGAACCTACAGACGATCGTAAGTAAAAGCAGAAATAATAAGCACTTGATTTTGGCAAAGATGTGACACATGCTGGATTAAGTGGTAAATGTTCTCCCTGACTTTGTGCACAGGTTCTTGCAAACCATGTGGTAATGGCACCTTTAACGACAAAGTTCACCAGAAGTGCAAACCCTGGAGTGACAAGTGAGACAATACAATTTACTCCTTGATGCAAATGTTTTCCTCTTTGATAAACCCCAGAAAAAACAACCACTGGAATTCTTTTGTCACTCTTGTTTCTCAAAGGTGCGCCAATGCAAATGAAGTGATTGAGGCCAAAGGAGATGCACTTCATGACATTAAGTGCGTCCCCGTGTCAGTTAGCTCTGTGACCAGTGCAAAAGCACCTGGTAAGACACGACTCTGTTCCTCTGATCTTTCTGAGTCAGTTTCAATTTCAAGTCAATAATAAATGTGCTGTTTTGAAGCAGGTTTTGCAGAACCAACATGGACACTGGTGTCTGTTATCAGTGGCATAGCTGTCTTGGCTACTGCCACCGTCATCACCATCTTTATTATGATGCTGTTAGTGAAAAACCTCGAGGAAAGAAAGACGAAAAAGACAAGTGCAAAACTGCCCATAATTAGAACACCTACAGGTAATTTCTCTTCTCTTTCAGGGCACAGAAGTGTAACACCTGAATCATATTGATTAAAAATATTAATTCCTGATATTTCCCACTTCTCCTTTTAGATGATCCCAGGACATTAATTGCAATAGAGTGCAGTTTCCATGAGGCTCAGCAAGAAGAGGGCAGCACTTGCAGCTCAGAGTCACTGGACTCTAAGGACTCTTCTGAGCAGCTGATTGCATGAATGGAAATACAAGATACAAGAGTTTTCCAGTCTGTTTAAGGAAACAGTGTTTGTCATCTAAAATGAGATAATTCTGAGCCATAGGTTTAAAAAAATATTGTTTTTAATACCAAGTTGCTTAGGTGTGAATGAAAGAAACATTTTCACCTGTCTGTACTGTATGTTTAAAATAACACAAGCTACTGTGAAAAATAGGGGAAAAATCCTAATTGGTCACATCAGAAATAACATTTTTCTCAGTATTAACATCAGGATAAAATCGCAGTGATCATCCAGTGACACGGCAACTTTACACCAGAAGGGGAATTCTGAGAAGGAAAAGAAAAAAAGTTGGCAAAACAATAGGTTATTCACCCTATAAATGATAACACAGGGTGAGGCTGTGTTTTTTCCTTTTTGAAACTTGAAAGCAGCTATAAAATAACAATGAAAAGGTGAACAGTGATCAAAAACCACCACACAGCCTTTGTGTTTTTTTAAATTGCCTTCAAAGTAAAAGTAGTCTGCATTTAGCCTGTAGACTATAATGCAGCTGCAGTGAGTAAGAGCATGATTGCGCGTCATTAATTTGGTATTTGCATTCCTGAGCAGTAAAACTGCCAAGAATTGCTCAGTGTGAAAATACAGTGCAGGTGGGTGCTCAAGTAGGTGTAAAAACTCAGTCTGTCAATGGACTGACTTTAGTCATATCACATGTATTACTGATGTATTACCTCTCAGTAGTGCCATTTTACATGAGCTCAGGGGATCAACATAGCATATACTGTGGTTATGGCTGTTGTTGTTTTAATGGGTTTTTTTGCTGTTGGGTCATTTATATTTGGTCTGTTTTTGTTTTTAAATATTTGTTACATTGTGAAAACAGGTAGCTAAACACATTGCATGTAGCCTCTGCCACCCGACTGAGCTTTACCAGGAACTATATGGACTTTCCAACTGTTGCTCAACTGGTCAAAAAAAAAGTCCAGCGAAGGGACTTTCCCTGATTTAAGTAGATGAACATAAAATTCATGATAAAGCACTAGGGAGACTTAAAACTACTGAGTGTACAGAGTTGTTTTTAAATGGAAGGCAAACATATTTGTTCAGCTGCAGCAATAATCACTGAACCAGTCACGACATGCCGTATGAGTGCATACTTACATCTGAAGCCTTTATTTAAAAATTAAATACTCAAAAGCTTTTGGAATTCCTCCAAAGTGCCATGTGAGAAATCCCTCATCCACTGCTTTAACTGTCTTGGGAAATCCTCTGAACACAAATGCTAAACACTTGACAAATAGATGAGCTATGCCAATTATGTTCAAGGGTCACGCGGAAAGCCCCCCCCAAAGGCAGCCTTGTAAAGTGTGTTACTTTTCTTATTCTTCTACAACAGCAGAGTGGGCAGCGAGATCAGAGCAAACACATTTTTGAATTGTGTCTCTCTCGTGGTCTGTGACAGGTGTTCATTTCTTTGTGAAATGGAACATTTGAGAAATATACTGTGTGGGCTTTGCCTGAAAACATTTACCCACGCCTCAAGTAGTACATCGGCTTATGAGTCACAGCGAAATCAGTTGAAGACTTCAAAGATCACAGGTGGAGCCACGAGTTCCAAGGTTACAGTTCAATGTGCGTTATATTGTAGCATTTTCACAGAACTGTGGCACTTTATTTCACCCATCAAATGTTACCTGCTGTAATTAATTGTATAATTCTGCCTCATGGTGATTGCCTATAACATGCATTTTGCTTTTCGTGGATACTGTATAAAATTATGGTATGTGCATTTTTACACTGTACATATGTGGCATTTTTAGACACACAATAAAGATTTTATTTATTATGTACAGAATAGATGCATTCATCGTGCCATATTTCATTTGTGTAAAGAAAAGGGTTTAAATGTGGCAGTAAGAACATACAAAAAAAAAGAATAAATAAATAGTAATACATGCATAAAAGTCAAATGCAATCATCTCTGTTAGAGTCCTATTCAGCATTAGGGATAGTGTCAAAGTGACCACAACTGGCTCGGGAAAACATGCAAGATGTCTTAGTTCAGGGATGGTCTTTGGTTGTTGGATCTCAATGACTGTGAAATGTAATTGTAAGCTCCAAAAGCCAATAGTAGCAGCTAAAGCAGCTGAGCTCCACTGTAGCCCTTGCAGCTTAATTATATGAACCGTCAACAAGACAAGAATGAACTCCCTCAGCCGAGTTGAACATGTTTACATTTTTTGCGGATTCTGCCGTTATGCTAATGTGATCCAGTTTTTCCACAACTGGGATTTCCATTTATAAAAGGTTAAGTGCTTGATAATCACATGACAATATGAAAAACTGCTTTGGCAGACGCTCGGGAAGCAGATGACCTTTAATAGCTCGCTAAAGAACCAAAACACTCAGGTTGATCATGTCTCGATTTGTCTTCTTGGTAAAGATTATTGTTGACATGCTTCAGAAAATCCCCCAAATCCAAGAAATATGCTAAAATTACACTTCAGACACTGTAACGAAGTCACATGTACTACCTGGCAGAATCTAGGAGTCTACTTGGATAGTTTAGTGTATTTGTAGTGTAAATAAAGTTCAGGCACAACTGGAGGAGGGCTCAGAAA
This sequence comes from Apistogramma diplotaenia, assembly GCA_015052665.1. Taxonomy (NCBI): domain Eukaryota; kingdom Metazoa; phylum Chordata; class Actinopteri; order Cichliformes; family Cichlidae; genus Apistogramma; species Apistogramma diplotaenia. The sequence continues at coordinate 46,032 of VOQJ01047973.1, read as the reverse complement.
TCCAGTTGTGAACACATACTGGATACTGACAGTATACAGGTTAACTACAGATAAAATACAATAATAAACCCAACATTTCCCTTTAGCAATTATAAAAAGGCATGACTTCAAGAAAGTATCTAAAACGTATCTTTGTTCCACTGCTCTAAAGTGCTAACAGGAGCAGCTGCTTGAGCTTTCCTGTCATTTTTAACCCTAAAGTAATAAGCAATGACAACTCTAGCTGAACTGATTGTTATAAAATAAGCTGTGCGTGGCCCACAGCGGAACACGCTGCTGGAGATTACTGTTGCTTGCAGTTCTCCTTCTTCTCTTTGGATTTACTTTGTCCTGACTTGTCTGTTTGACGCTTTGTTGGCGGAATAAATGTAGGCTCCTCGAGGCATTCGTTTAAGCCTGAATGTGGCATCGGAAGGGGCTGAGACGTTGGACCTGTAATGGAAGAAAAGGATGTTAAAAGGAGGGTGAAGCTACTGTTTTAACAGTCTGACTCCTAAGTGTTATTACTTCAGTTTTAAATACCTATTTGTCCCACATGAAGGCTTATTGTGCCTTGCCTTCTGGCCTGGAAGGTTGGATCCAATTCCTCTGCGATGTTTCTGATCTGCTGGGCTGGTCTGTAAATACAGCAGCTATGAGTCAGCATATTTGCTAAATACCAAACATATAGTAATAATTCAAAAGATTTAACTTCATTACGGTGTAGTGGTGGTGGGACTGGGTGGAAGATTTTCCGGGGAGCAGTCCTCAGTTGGGGAAGGGAGGCCCTCTGAGTCAAGTCTCTCTCGCTGGACCTGAGATGGACAAAGATGCTTCTCTCGTTTCATTGGCTTGTTAAAACACCGTGCAACGATCTCGTACAAACGCACACACAACAGCGCTGTGCAACACACCTGTCTCTCTCTTGCAGCTCGTCTGTCATGATGATTGATCATCGCTCTGTGCTCGCGCCATGACTCAGGCCCTTCCAGCTCACGTGACCTAGGCTTTGACTTAATTTCCTGCTTCTGAATGAAACGTGCAATTTCCTAGCACATAAAAAGACACAGCATGATCTCGTGCATCAGGTGGGCGTTAAATACGGGAGACATGGGCACCGATGACACGTCATTATACCTCATCTTGTGCCACTTGTGCTACTCTGAAGTCCCCTTCTGAGTAAGAAGAATGTGGCGATGGCTGAGAGTTCTGTGAGAAAAAGAGAGTAAATGTTACAATCAACAAACAAAAACTGCTAACCTCTTAAACTACAGTGAATCACATCAGGTTCTTGGCTCAAATACCCTCCTGAACAGCTTCTCCTCCTCCTTCTGTAGCTTGAGGGCCAGTTCTTCATCTTCTAGAACCTGCCGCAGCTCCCCCAGGCTCAGGTTTGTTTCACTCAACTCTGGCTGCAGTGATGCCCCTAAACGTGAAATTTGACATGTGTCAAATTCACAGAAAATTGAGCAACGACAATGACAGTGAGCGCATGATGTGACAAACATTAGTGAGCAATCAAGTTTACTGAAAGAACCCGCCAAAGGTCAACGACACTGATATTTGAAAATACGTTAAAAAGTGAAACAACGCAGGATGAAAGAGACCCCCTGGAATTTATTCTTTTACAATCCTCAGGATAAAAAGAAAGAATTAAAAGAAGAAAAAGAGAATTAAAGTACAAAGCAAAGATTATTTCAGAGCCCTGATTTTGTAGATATGAAACAAGAAAACATCCCACTGCAGTAAAGAACCAAGTGACCACTACAAGTCCAGATAAGGTGATGATTAAGGGAAGATGAGAAGAGCAGATGAGGGAGAGCACCATGTTGGAAGCTTTCCCTCTGCAGATTAGAGTTGGCTGCAGGTCTAAGTGTTACCTGCTGCCATGCGCCTTGACCTATCCCTGGTTGAAGCCCTGCTGCTGGTGCTGAGGCTTTGGCTACGTTCTGGGGTTCTTCGACGGGGTGGATTTGCTCTCCTCTCCACGTCCTGCTCCTCCTCTGAGCTTAAGCTCTCTTCTATGGTCCTGTGCAAATGTCTGCGTTCACTTCTAGTTTTCCTGACTCTGCAATTATTTACATTCCTCTCCCCCCTCTCATCGTTGTTAGTGTATTTGTGCGCTGTCCACGTTCTGCTGCCTTGTCTTTCTCTTTTAGCGAGGTCTGAGTCTCTTCTGCTAATCTCATAAATCTCTCCATTATCACGGTGCCTGTCTTGGTCTTCTCTGTGATCTCTCCCACTGTTCTCTCGGTATGACAATCTCCTCCTCTGCCTAATATCTCCATGGAAACTGTGCCTGGTGGTAGCAGCTCTGTGGAAGACTCTCTGATGTGGTTGGGAGTCGCCACAGGAGACCTCACTCCCATGAAGCACCTGGCTGTCTCTGCTTTGAGGCCCTATTTGCAGTGGCGCCCCGTTGCCACCGAGCCTCACAGGCACACCCCTCTCTCTGAGGATATGGCCCAGCATCACCCACACATGGTTGCTTTCACTTTGCGGCCTTGAAGATCTCCTGTTATCGTCTTGAAAACGGACATGTTTGTCAGGGTTGTCCTTGTAGCTCCAGGTCCTTGCCAAGTCTCTGTTGCTGTGTCTACTCCCATCATGCAACCTGACAGATTCACTGCGACTGCGTCGCCTTTCTCTAAACTCAAAAAAACGCGAGTCTGTATCCTGACCCCTGCTTCTCCGCCAAACCTCATACTCATCGCTGTAGTTCCTCTCCTTATCACGATTCTTAGGCCTCCTTTCATTCAGGTCATCATTTTCATTACAGTCCCTGTCCCACTCTTCTCTCTCCTCCTCCTCCTCCCAGCCTCTGAAATCATCTGAGAATGTTCTGGGAGAGTAAACTCTTCTGTAATTTCTCTCTTGTGGCTGATGTAAAGATGCCCGCTGTCGAGGAGGTGCCGTGTTGAATCTTTCTTTCAGTCTCTGGGACCAGACAGAAAGCTGTTCAGTGAAAACTGTGTCCGAGTCCGAGTTTTCACTCAAAGGCTCTCTCAATTCACTCCTAATTTGCCTAATGGAACTGCGGTGTCCTTGATTTGACCATGGAGTTGTGTTTTTCTGAGCTGCTAACCCCCTTGGGGAGTCAGTCTGAGCCCCAGTTAACTCTGAGTGAGAAGTGGAGGATTGCCACCTGGTGGCGGTGATAGGGTACTGCTCCTCCCCACGACGAAGGCTGCTGTTTGTGTGCTGTTGTAGGGATAGCAGTGCAGGGTCACTCGTGCTGCCTTTATTAATGCCAAACATGCAAACAAAAAAAGCAGGGATGGTGGATGAGTCTGTTAGTAGTTATTATAAGACAAGTGCACTTAATGATGAAGTAAAACAGCAATAAAAACAGCTGCATTTACAATTAGTATAAATATTTGAGACATAATTGACACATTTTGGTGCATTTAGAGACAAGAATGAGCCCTGCAAATATGTCATGTGTAAGAAACATCAAAGCAATTAAGAACAAAACATATTATGAAGATATCACTTTTTGTTCATGGACTTATAATATCTGTGGAGAATGATTAAATATAGCTGCAGTCATGAGCAGAAGCAGCACAAAAGCATGTTTAGTAAGAAACTAAGTAATGTTATTACTGTCCAGTGAAAGCATAACAAACATTTCTACAAATATTTAAAAATATCCCCCCAAAAATTTATTGAAAATGTGATAGTTTCTAAATAATCTATATGCATCAATGTTTAAACTGTACCTTCACTATGGCTCCCTGACCCTCTGCTTCGCCTTCTGATACTTTGCTCTTCCTCTTCTTGCAACCGTTTGGCAATTTCCTATGGAAACGAGGCACACTGTGACTTTCCACTTTATGCTCCGACAAAAATTATATAAAACATTTATTGGAACCCAGATAAAATAATGTCAACAATGTATCACTCAGTTCATTTGTCCCTATTGTTCATTTAAAAAGAAGACTAAAAGAAGGACTAAATAAGAAAAAGAAAAATTGAGCTTCACTGCTTAAAAATAATGATATTGTAAATGGTCAGATTATGATGATGTGCAACTCTGAGACAGCATAAATGCAGGGAGGAGGAAGCATGTCTATCGTACTGTTTTCCACCAACAGAGGGCAGTGTAACATAGCCAACATCAATAGAAGCAATTTGACAATGAAGCAAAATCTCATTTAATTTGACGTGCGGATGGTTTCGCCTTTGTTATTTTTCATAATGTACAAAAGAGAAAACCATTTCATTCTGCGGATCATCAGTTTAAACCTCACATCACTCTTTACCTCTACTTCATTGGTGAAGTAACAACCAAAGTGAATCACACTCTCAGACCACATGGTTTAAATGAAAAAGGGAATTTTTCTTCATCGGACATGTGTCATTAGAGCAGCCTACATCAAATACAGAGCTATGCTGTATCACTTGGCACTTCTGTGAGATGATTTAACATCTTAATAGTGGTTAACAAAAAAAAAGCGCTCTAGGCAGCCAGTGTCGCCCCAGGATTCATGACTCTGACTGTTTCAATACAAACTGCAAGAAAAAATAAGTAAAAGTAAACTTAATGTCAGAAGCAGGTCACTTGAAGTAAGGCCGTCACTGGGGATTGCCTGCTCTTACCACAGCAGCTGCATGTCTCTGGGGGCCCAGCTTCACTTCATATCTCAGTGATACTTTTCTGTGTTACCAACAAACCAGCAAAATTCAACCAGTGAATTCTATGAAATCTCCCTCGGTGGGCTGCATTTACAACATAAATCATGAGTAAAAGCAAGCGCAGCTGCTTTTGCCTTGCAATCAGGAGGTTTGTGTGAGCCACTCTGCTAGCATCAGCAGACAATCAGCAGCTTGCCATGGCAGGTAAGGCATGCAGTGCCACAGGGATCTGGCATTTAAAACTGCACAGCCTGACGCCTTCTGTTCCTTAATTAAAGACACGATCTACAGGGAGGCAAATATTTAATCAACACCTCTGATCAGCCAGTCATTACGGAAGGTAAGCTAATGGGTGCGCAAATAGTTTATCATTTGATCCCCATGTCAGCACTCATAAAAAGGAAATACTGCAAATCCAAAATGTAAACCAGGGTGTAAACAGTTCAAACCCCAACGCTTGATGAATGAACCCACACCCACCAAACAAGGAGCTCTTATGCACAGCCTCCTCCAAAAAAAGGAATCTGCTGTGTAAAGAAAATACTTTGCTACTCAGCTGGAGAGTGTTTCGTGGCAGACTGGCTGGCTTCGATATTCTTCTAGTTACACAGTGACGTTCTTTTTTTAATCAGCTGATTTTTGATAAAGAAATGTAAAATGCACATCAGTAAAGACAGCATCGTGGTGGGGGGCGGAGGGGGGGGGTCGTAGTCAAACAGCGTGGGAGAGGTGATTGATGAGAACCATCTGGCTGCTCCACGTTTTGCCTGCAAGATGAATTGTTTTTGTATTTACAACGATGTCTAGAGGTTCACTTCCATACTACAAACCAGAGGTAGATACGTGGAAAACATAAAAACAACTACGCGACCATTATATTTATATTGCAGCACTTGGATTTGGAATCAGATGGTACAAATTAAAATAGTTTGTTAACTATTAAAAGTGCATATACAGGACTGCGCTAATGTCTTGAGTCACCACTAATTTCTTACTGTATTTTGCTTCGTAGGAGCCAGACTTTACCTGAGCATTTTCATGAGCAAGTGCATCTACACTTAATAGAAATAGACTTAAAAGACACAATGGCCTCACAGAGCCAAGTCAACATCATTGAAGCAGTGTGGGATCATCTTTACACACAACAACAACTTTGGAATATCCTTTAAGAACCCTGGAGAACTATTCCTGAAGACTACTTAAAGAGATTGCAAGAAGGCAGTCTAAGAGAGTTCAGGATGAGTTTAAGAAGAAACATTAGAATAACACAAACTCTGTTTATTTACCTTATATAATGTACTTCCATGTACATCTTGCATATTTAAATAAACAGCCACACCTATTTCCCAGCAAGATATAAAAAAATGAGGGATGGCTCACACACCTGCATTTCTTTAAGACTGTCCTTGGGTCATGCTAACATTAGCATTTAAGCTAAACGCTAATGCTAGCATGCTTTCAAATTCACACTAATAAGTCATAGACAACAAGTCATGTATGTTAATTAGCACTTAAAGCAAAGTAAGCTGTGTAAACTGGACATGTTACAAGTATCAAGTGATAACACAAGGCATTGAACCTGATGATGGCATTAGTTAGTTAGTCAGGGGTTCATCCAGATATATTCTTCAGCTTATAGCAAATGTCCAGTAGTTGCCAAGACTTTTCAGTTACAAGGCAAATTCAAGAGTTTCCTAATGTCGGAGGTTTCTCAGTAACATTCCCAAGACCATAAATATCAATGATAATTTTCTAGCAACAGATTTCTTTGATCCCTGAATTGGATAAGTGGAAAAAAATAGATGGATGGAGATTTCTGTTGAAATATTTTTAGTCAGAAGCAATACTGCTGTACTTAGAGCTGGACTGCTAGTGGGGCTAAAAATAATATTCAAGATATCATCCTGTACAGATTTTATTAGAATCTAACATCTATTTTATACATGAAAATCGGGGAAAACACAACTGAGAAGATTATTTTGCAGCTCTTCTACAAATGTAAATAACTGCTCAAACAATCGTGACCTTTTAATAGAAAGAATAACCAAATGCAGTCTGAATCACACTTAAACAGCAGTAGTTTAAACTATAGTGTGCAAGTGCATGTGCGCATATGAAAGCACTCTGGACAAAGAGCTTGCTGGCCCATGTCTGGACCGAAGTACCAGTGAAACTGTTTGAGCCATCACCACTTGACAGACTGTCTCTTCTAAACAGCTGACCATGCTTTTACAGCCCTCCTTTGGAGCGATAGATACACCAGAGGCCCAGAGCAGCACTTTGCTGCAATTGGGATTCATTATTTACTCAGTTAGTCCTAAGAGGGAGCAGAATGAGCCATCTGATACTCCCTGAACTGTTGTAACAGGCGTATAATTAAATGATATATAAATATGTCCTAAGTGCCATATAAGTCCATGAGTCCCTGTGCTGAGGGGAAAGAGTGTGATTTCACTGACCAGTGGCAGTCAGTGGTAAATTAATGCCATTTGAAAAAGTTACTAAATTCTTTAAAAATGTTTTTTCTTCTCTATTTTTCATGTTTTCTCACATTGTTTTATATGTTTGTGTCATACAAAGGTAAAAACATACATTTATCTGATCTGATAAGCAAACCAGAAAAAGAAAGGTTTATACTGTTGACAAACTATCTCTGCAAGTATTACTTTGTGCCAAAGTCAAACGTGTTCATACAGTACCCTGTTCTGCTCTGGTTACTCGATGCCCATGGGAAAGGATTTGTTCCTCTTTCAGGAACAAATCCCTCAAAATATTTCACTTTGCTGTCAAGATGGTGTTATCTTATTTTCAAGGGGACCATTCAGTTCTGAACTAAGCTTAATACTGTGGAGCTTTTAAATTAAAAATGACTAAATAAGTTGCTAGTATAGGAAAACAGATTTTCTACCTTGTGCATCATTTATTCAAAGACTATGTCTATACCTTCCACAGCATTCTCTATAGTGCTGTAGTCACCTGTGGTCGTGACTTTAAAACAATATTTGCACAGGAAAGACATGCACCTTAAGAAATACATTAAAAAACAAGTGCATGCCCATGCTACAGTACTGTTTGACCTGTGTGTGCTGCTGGCTGTGGAATTAAAATTAAGATTTTAGAAGGTGTTATAGGTGCATAAATGCTAAAAATGGGTAATCTTACTGTAGCTCACTGCTAGGTGGTTACTAGGCAACATGATGACATAATATATCATGTATAATTCAGCTTTTGTGGATATGAATGTTATTGCTGTGAAAGTGAAACATCAGGATGCTTTCATCAGGTGCTGTTAGTGGCATAAAGGCAAAACATGTCATTTTAGACCATTAGCAGGTTGTTGCCAGGTAAACGGAAGGCATCATAATATATTATGTATAACTGAAGCTTTGTGGATATAAATCAGATGCTAATGTTGTGAAATACAAATTATATGATGCCTTCGTAATGTTTTAAAGGTGAATTAATTGTAAAAACAGGTATTTTTATTGCTCGATACGTGATGAAATAATATCTGATATAGATAAGAACCTTCAGGGGTTTAAGATGCATGTGTGCCCTCTTGGTCATGTAGAGAGGAAAACAAACCACAGACAATGAAAGATTGTGTACATTATAGTAAGATAAGATTACCAAACATACAGGATTACAAAGCTAGTCATTATGTACTAGTTAGAAGAATATCCGCCACAAGTCAGCTGAACTCAAGACAAGCTTTTTCATCCAATTGGTTTAAAGTGACCTGTCTTCATGGGTTCTCCCCTCTTTTTGGTTGTGCACGCTAGCTAACAGCTAAGCTGCTCAGTTACCCTAAATTTTTAAATGTAGCAAATATGGGTACTTATGTTAGCTAGTAAACAGAGACTGTTTAGCTATTAGCTGTTTAAGGTTAATATAAAGTTCTTATGTTGGGATAAAACCCTGGGATGGATCTCATTTCAATGGGGTCCTACAGTACCTGACCATTCTTAAACATATAAAGGTAGATAGTTTTGACTGTTGGGTACTGTAAAAGAAGATTAAATACACATTGTGTTTTTCAATATTTACACACAGGTTGGTAATAAAATATGCTATGCAAGCAAAGAGATGTTAGCAAAAACTCACCTCATCATTGAGCTCCCTCCTCTGGGCCTCCTCAGCACATCTCTGGAGCTCTTCCTGGATCACACGGGCATACTCAAAGTCCTGCTCCTCTCTGCAGAACAGTCACAGATTTGTGATTTATTGATGCAATAATCAACACAAGATGCAACAAAGTAAATGAAGACACAAATTTGTGAGCTAAATCTCCATGCAGTAGCCGTAGGGTTACATGCAGCACTCATGTAACCTCCAGCGGGAGCATGAGATGTGCTTTGTGGAGTCACCTACAGTTGTCTGGAGGCCTGTCTCTGAAGGGCGCTCTGCTGGGCCTGCTGCTCCTCCTCTTCATCCTGCAGCTTCTTCGCTATACGGATGTCATTCTGCACTAGCTGGTTCTTTAGAACATTGGTGGTATAGTATTGCTCAACTGTAAGTGCAAGGCAGAGAAAAGGGCAGATAGTAAGTAGCATCTAATGTGAGGCTCATAAAGGACCATAATTGATATATCACATATTAATCCATATTCACTGTATTGCTTTTAAATTTTTTTTAAATAATTGTAACTGTTTTGATTATTTGAAACATGCTTTGCTCTCAGAATCCTAAAATAAATACTAAATTGTATGAAACTTGTTTACTACACAAAGCTATACAGAGACACTGCAGCACCAAACAAAAACAGCGCCATGAAAATATATATTATGTGCTGCTGTCATATAATCTTTTTTAAAATCTATTTATGTAAATAAATTCTATGTTTTTGCAACCACTAAAAAGAGGATTTTAGCCTGTTTCTGTTGACGCCGTCAGACAGTTACTGCAAAGTGTTCATAAAATTTGGCCACGTAATTAAAATACTTGAGGGAGCTGTTATGTTGGACTGCATTAGCATTGTCCTGGTGTTCTAAATAAAGTCCTTGGCGAGTCTGTAGCACAACACTGCGGTAGTGAATTCTTCAGGAAAACATAAACCCAACAGCACAGACAGGAGTGGTTCACTGAGACAGAATGAAGTGCCGCTCACATGACTGAAATTAGCCAACATGTGCGCCGTATGCAGCTGTCAAATAGCTACGCCACTTTGTACTTACTCTCCTGCTCTTGCAGGTTGTGTGCCAGCGCTCCATCCTCCAGCACAGCAAAACACTGGCACACTGAAACAATAGACAACAGCAACATTTACAAACAGTTACAAAGCGCTCACAAATGAATGAAGGGGTGGGATACACGTGTTTAATAAAGCGAGGCGTTCTCGGAGAGTGATGATAACTAAAACAGCAGAAAACCGACAGCGGTCTTGAATGGCTGTCAACGGCTCCATCCAAAACAAGAGCTGAGCCTTTGGATGAACTGTTCTGCTTTTGGTCCAACAGTCTGTCCAAAGGGAAACAATAGGATACAAGTGCTGCGTGTTATGATGGATGTTTACAGAGTGCAGACAAAAGCAGAGGATTGTGCCTTAAAACAGAAAAAAAAAAAGAAACCCCAACTACCATCCACCAGTCTGGCATCACTGTTGCACATAGAAGGAGCTTATAAAATCTTTATAGCAGGGTAGGCGACATTTCAGAGCAACATGCAAGTGTCCAAAATTAGAAGTCGCTGACTTTTAGAGCAAAACAGCAGCTCCATCACCATAAATGATGCTCATGCTCTGTGTGCAGCATGCTAGCATTCACAGCAGTTAAACAGAATATTTCACTTATTTTTAAAAAGATCTTAAGAGGTATGCAAATGCATGCTGTTCTTATACTAATGCACTTACTATGCCTACCAAATGAGCATGCAAAGTTTAGGACCAGCCACCTGCCACCATTCAAGTCAATGCAGATGGTACACATGTACTGTGTGTTGAGTGAAAGCTGTGAGACTGTCATAAATCCAAAGGCTTTAGCTATAAGCTCTCTGTATTACAACTCTGTCTGGTTCTTCATATCAAGCCACAAGTCTTTCGTATCCCATGATCCGAGAGTCTGGCCACCTGCTGCCGGATGTGGTAATAAAACATATCAGTTTCGTGCCATTGGTGCACTCTCACCCTCGCCTGTTTTTTTTCTACGAAAGCTACCAAAGACAAGTACTTCATCACAGACACAAGAACCTAACTATGCAAGAAAGTTCCCAAATGAGAAAGGCGCGACAAAGAAACAAAGAATTAATGCCTCAGTTTTGCATCACTCTTGCATCCGAACATGAACCTTTACAGCTTCAGTATTTGCGGACTGTTAATCGACACCACAAACACATCAGGTGTTTATAGTAGATCTTAATGAGACGCAGTAGCTTCTCATGTGCTGCAGCCATGTGTGTTTAAAGGTCTGCCAAGCAAAACTCAAA